>MCJB01031417.1:232501-299300 GCA_002018475.1 Nicotiana obtusifolia
ATATATATATATATATATATATATATATATATATATATATATATATATATATATATGCAAATGATAAATGTGACTAAGTACATAATTGCAATTTAAGATAATAACTCTGCTGTAGAAATGACATCTGTAGGTCCCAACAGGATAAGCATGTAGTCTAAACATGGTTTCTAACATGGATCAAAGCTCAATTATTCTAGCACATAGAATTCCATGGATAGAAACAAGATTGGGTCACTACACACTACCACAGAACTAATCGAGCCATAATTTGCATGGTGCATGCCCACACGCCCGTCACCTAGCATGTGTGTCACCTCAACACCAAACATATGACATGTATGTTCAGGGGTTCATACCCTCAGCACCAAGTGTAAAAGTGTTACTTACCTCGAACAAGCCGAATCCAATACCGAGCAAGCCAAACGATACTCCAAAAATGCCATCCCGTGCGTACCGACCTCCGAACGGCTCGAAACTAGCCCAAAGAAACTCAAGAACATCAAATAATGCCAAAGGAAACAAAACCAATCGTTAGAGGTGGAATGTTCAATCAAAAGCTCAAAGTCAATTCAAAAGTCAAACCCAGGCCCGTACCTCGAAACCCGACAAAACTCAGAAAAACCGACAACCCATTCAATTACGAGTCCAACCATACTAGTTTCACTCAAATCCGACTCTGAATCGATGCTCAAAGCTCAAAAATTCAGTTTATGAAATTTTAGACAAAACCCCCAATTTCCTTTTTGAAATCATCAACCAATTGCCAAAAATGAAGATACATCCATGAAATATAATCAAATATGAGTAGAGAAATCTTATCCCAATCCATATGGTGAAAATTGACTCAAAACTCACTTCAATCCGAGCTCCATAGCTCCAAATATCCTAAAATGGCCGAAACCCCCGAAAATAGAGTACTTATAATCACCGGACGAAAGTAATGAATCGCGATCGCGGAAATACCATCGCGATTGCGAAGATGAAAAATGCACTGTCCTAGAAATACTCTACGCTATCGCAGCAAAAGCCTCACGAACACGATACACAAGGCTCACAAAACTATGCGATCGTGGGAACAACATCTCATGCGGCGAATATGAAACCAGTATCCTGCCCAGCTCAACCTAATCACTATGTGAATGCGTAGAAGCAGATGCGAACGCGAAGAAGACCAGCCCAACTCTATGTGCACGTGTTAATCCTCACGCGAACGCAAAGAGAAAATTCACAGCAGACCAAAACACCTTTCACGATCGCGGCTGGACCTTTGCAATCTCAAAGAACACTAGAAGCAACAATAGAAAACCAACAATGCAAAACCATTTGAAATGATCCGAACCGCGTCAGAAACTCACCCGAGCCCCCTCAGGGTCCCGTCCAAATATACCAACATGTCCCATAACATATCCCGAACTTACACGAGGCCTCAAATCATGCATAACAACATAAAAACCATGAATCGCGCCTCAAATCGAACTTTATAAAATTTTGAACTTTCAACTTCCAAAACTTGTGCCGAACCATATCAAATCAACCCGAAATGAACTCAAATTTTGCACACAAGTCTCAAATGACATAACAAAACTATTCCAATTCCTGGAACCACAATCCAGACCCTATATCATCAAAGTCAACTCTCGGTCAAGCTTACGAACATTCTAAACCTTTAAATTTCCAACTTTTGCCAATTAGTCTCGAAACCTTCTAGAAATATCCAAATGCAATTCCGGGCATACGCCTGAGTCCAAAATCACCATCCAGACCTAATTGAATCATCAAAACTCCGAAACCGAGGTCAAATACTAAAAAGTCAAACTTGGTCAACTCTTCCAACTTAAAGCTTCAAACATGAAATTCATTCTTTCAAACTAATTCTGAAACACCTGAAAACCAAAACCCAACGATACGTACAAGTCATAATGCATCATACGAAGTTAATCAAGACTCTAAATAGCTGAACGGAGTGCTAATGCTCAAAATGACCGGTCGGGACGTTACAGATCCAAACCAACTGCTCGAAAGTGTAGGAAGTGATGACCGAAATAAAATGTGCAGACTTGGCCAGTCTTTCCACAATGACCCATACTGTATAAAATCTTCTCAAGGTTCATGGAAACCCAACCACAAAATCCATGTGATACGCTCCCACTTCTACGCTGGTATATCTAACTTCTAAAATAAACTACTTGGTATCTGATGCTCATACTTGACCTGTTGATAGTTCAAACACCGTGCAACATGCTGAGTACTGTCGTTCTTCATCCTTCTCCACTAATAATGCTGTTTCAAATCATGATACATATTCATAGTACCTGGTGAATAGAATACCGCAAAATGTGAGCCTCCTCAAGAATCAACTCCATCTAACTATTCACCTTAGGAACACAGATCCCACCCTGAAGCCTCAATACCTTATCATCACCAATATTACCTCCTTAGCACCACCTCGCTACACCATGTCCTTAAGGACAAGCAAGTGGGGATCATCATACTGGCGCACCTTAATGCGTTCAAACAAAGATGACTATGGAACAACACAAGCAAGAACCCTGCTAGGCTCCAAAATATCCAACCTCATGAATCTGTTGGCCAAAACCTGCACATCCATAGCTAACATGTTCTCCACAGTATAAATGAATACCAAAGTCTCAATGCTCTCCGCCTTTCTACTCAAAGTGTCAACTACTATAATGACCTTCCTCGGATGATAAATAATGGTGCTATCATAGTCCTTCGGTAGTTCCAACCATCTCTGCTACCTCAAATTCAAATTTTTCTGTTTAAACCTTATAGGACACGCCATATTAGTAATGCCTCCAAATCTTGAGTGAGTGTATAATAACAGCTAACTATAAATCATGCATCGGAAGTTCTTCTCGTGGGGCTTCAGTTGGCGCTACACATAGTCAATCACCCTACCTTCCTACATCAGTACACATCCAAGACCAACCCTCGAACCATCACAATAGACTGTGCACCACCCTGATCTTGAGGGAAGTACCAAAACTTGAGTTATAGTCAATATCGTCTTGAACTTGTAAAAGCTCTCCTCACACTCGTCAGACAACCTAAATGGAACGCCCTTCTGAGTCAATGCGGCTGTAATAGATGAAAACCCCTCCACAAAGCAGCGATAATACCCAACCAAGCCTAAGAAACTCCTGATCTCAGTAACAATAGAAAAGCTGGGCCAACTCTAAACTACCTCAATCTTCTTCGGGTCCACCTTAATCCTATCACTTGATACCACCTGGCCCAAGAAAGCCACCGAATTCAGCCAGAAATCACACATGGGGAACTTAGCATACAACTTCTTCTCCTTCAAAATCGGAAGCACAATCCTTAAATACTGCTCGTTCTCCTCAGCACTGCGGGAGTACACCAAGATATCATCAATAAACACAATGGAAAATGAATCTAAATACGTTTGGAACACATTGTTGATCCATGAAGGTTGTTGGGGCATTAGAAAGACTAAAAGACATCACTAAAACCTCATAATGCCCAAAATAAGACCTGATCGCCGTCTTGGGAATGTCCAAAGCTTTGATCTTTAACTGGTGATACCTGGATCTCAAATCAATCTTCGAGAACACCCTATCACCCTGAAGCTGGTCAAATAAGCCATCAATGCAAGGCAATGGATACTTGTTCTTGATGGTAAACTTGTTCAATTTCCTATAGTCAATACACATCCTCATTGGAACCATCCTTCTTCTTCGCCAACAACACCGGTGTACCCCACGGCGATACACTTGGGTTGATGAACCCCTTATCCAGCAACTCTTGCAACTGCTCTTTTAATTCCTTCAAATCTACTAGATCCATACAAAATGGTGAAATAGATATGGGTTAAATTCCTGACAACAAGTCAATACCAAAATCTATATCCCTATCGGGTGGCATACGGTAGGTCTGCTGGAAACACGTCTGAAAACTTTCTCACTAACGGAACTGACTCAACGATAGGAGTATCAGTACTAACATCCCGCACAAAGGCTAAGTACTCCAAGCACCCGTTCTTACCATTCGCTGAGCCTTCATAAATGAAACTGACCTACTAGAATTGTACCTAAGAAAACTTTTCCATTTTAACCTCGGCAACCCCGATATAGCCAGAATCGGCCGGCTTACTAGGGGCAGCAATAGGGATTAGTGTGTGAGACCGTGATCCACAAACTAATGCATGGGACTCACCCATTACTTGGGAATAGAGAGGGGAATCATAGCATGTCACAAGAGCGAGGCGAGGGTTGGAACCCTACTGTGAGAGAGACGCCTCTCGAGCTAGGCTTTTAGAGGTGAGGCCTTTTGGCGAAGCCAAGTCAGTTACGGTCTTAGCATGACAATCAAGAATAGCGTGATACGGAGATAACCAATCAATACCCTAGATCACGTCAAAATATACCATATTAAGCAACAAAAGATCAACACTGGTCTCAAAGCCCCCAAGAGTAACCAAACAAGACTAATATATACGATTCACCATAAAAGAGTCACCCACAGGAATATGTAGAACCAGGATGAAGTAGAATTGATGCATCTCTATGACAGACTGAAACAATACCTGTTATAGGCCAACCCAAAAATTTATAACAGTGGGCCTGACCTCCGCCCAACTGACCTTTGCCTCTAGGGCGTCCACTAACTACCTGGGCACCCCCTTTAGCCAGTGGAATTGGTGGCATAGCAATTGGAATTGGAGTCACTGCTTGAGAACCCGGGTGTGCTGTGTCTCTACTACATTTGGGGAAAGCCCTCTTGATGAGCCCTACCTCTCCACACTCAAAACAATCTCTAGCTGAGAATGGCTGCTGAATCTGAGGCTGTCTCCAATAATTTGTGTAATATTAGAAGAACCCTGGGCTGAAAGAGTATGGTAGGAACTCTCTACTATGCGCTAAATGAAGACAGAACTGGAGCACCACGAGCGGACTGATAACCTGAAGGTACTGGCCTGCTAGGATGACCTCTCCCAGAATGATCCCAACCTCCAGACAAGGTACAACTAAAACTACTAGAATACTGAGGCTTCTTGCCCCTCACCACCAAAGCCTCCCTGCCGTTATCCCATATGCACTCAATCCTACGTGTCAAGCCCACATCCTGAAGGAATGTAATACCAATCTCCGCCTCTCAGCCATAGAAATCTTCATACAAAAATTCGGCCCCTCCCATGAACCTTCTTACTTTTCCAATCTCACTAGGTCAGAAAACCTGTATGACATGATAGCTCTATAAATCGCATCTCATACTCTGTCACAGACATGTGACCCTACTGAAGGTGCTCAAACTGACCCTGTATCTCCTCCCTCTTTGTAAGGGGAATAAACTTTTTTAAGAAGAGATGTGAGAACTGACTCAAAGTGAGTGGAAGTGACTCTTCTATCCTGCTATGCTCATATGAGTGCCACCACTTTTTGATTGGCCCCTAAAGCTGAAAAGTAGTGAATGCCACCCCATTGGACTTTACCAAACCAAGATTCCACATAATCTGCCAACAACTATCTATGAAATCTTGTGCATCTATCAAAGGATCATAACATGGAGGGACCATCTTCCTGAACTGATCAAATCTCTTCTACTCCTACTCAAACATAGCAACCTCTAATACCGGCCTAACAACAACCATGGAAGGATGCCCCCCGACTTGTACTACTCCTGACTCAGAATCTTGGTTTAAATCTCACTTAATAATACTCCAAATTTTTTCACAAAAACCTTATTTTCTCCTTAGATTTCATCAACCAGAAGCCAAAATCAAAGATGGAATCATGAAATAAAATCAAATCCAAGTCAAGAGCACCTACCCTAAACCCTTGATTATAAATGTTTTTCCTAGCGATTATTCCACCAGCGACCAAATATGCCGCTTCTGCGGCGTCATTTTGCGACCAAATTCTCATTTCTGCGAGTTTCACTTAATCCCCAACCTCTTGCACCTGCGGGCCTTCCTCCGCCTCTACGGTATAGAACATGCGACCAAAGAGCCTGCTTCTGCGCAACACCCCAAGCCTGCCTGGTCCACTTCTGTACTCTGCATTCCATATCCACGCCAAGTAAAAGCGCACAAAGCCCTGCTTCTGCGAACGTCTTGACCCCATCCATCCTTCGCATTTGCAACAACCAGTCCACACCTGCGGACTCGCACCTGCACATCATATCTCACAGGTGCGAAAACACTAGCATCAGAACTGCCAATTCAACCTCAAATGATCTAAAACCCATCTGAAACTCACCCGAATCCCTCGGGACCCAAGTCCAATCATATCAACCAATCCCAAAAAATAATACGGACCTACTTGAAGACTCAAATCATACCTAGTAACTACAAATCGCACCTCAATTCAAGCTTAATGAATCAACTTTCAAATATCAAAACTCATATTGAACCATGTCTAAGCAACTCAGAATAACCTCAAATTTTTAACACGTCCTAAATGACATAAAGAACCTATTCCAACTCCCAGAACAACAATCCAACCCCGATATCCTCAATGTCAACTTCTGGTCAAACTTATGAACCTTTCAAACCTTTACTTTTCCAACTTTTACCAAATAAGGCCAAATCAATCTAGGAACTCCCAAATTAATCCCTAGCCTTACAACTTAAGTTTTCATAAATAACGCTAAGTGTTCCAAATTAATCCCTAGCCTTCTTGAAGCCAAATAAACCGTTCCCATAAGTCATAAAATAACGAACACACATACTAAAGTATCAAATAAAGGAACGGGGTTCAAATACACAAAATGACCAGCGGGGTTTGTTACACCCCATACCTTCAAGCTGCCCATGCTCTCTACCTTCCTACTCAATTCATCAGCCACCATATTGGCCTTCCCCGGATGATATAATATGGAGATATCATGGTCTTTCAACAACTCTAGCCATCTTCGCTGCCACAAATTAACGCCTTTCTACATGAACAAGTGTTGGAGACTCCGATGATCGGTATAGAGCTCATAATGAACACTGTACAGATAGTTCCTCCAAATCTTTAGCGCATAAACAATGGATGCCAACTCTAAGTCGTGAATAGGGAAATTCTTCTCACGAACCTTCAACTACCGAGACGCGTAGGCAATCACTCTACCATCCTGCATTAATACTGCGCCAAGCCCAATAAGTGATGCATCACAATACACAGTGTAAGATCCCGAACCCTTAGGTAACACTAATACTATAGTTGTAGTTAATGAAGTCTTGAGCTTCAAAAAGCTCAACTCACACTCGTCAGACTATCTAAAAAGAGTACCCTTCTGGGTCAACTATGTCACGACCCAAATAGGAGGGCCACGACAGGCACCCGGTGCCTCAACCAAGTACTAACGTAACATATCTTTCTTATCACACAATCATGTCTAAATAGGCCAGAAGGGCCATCATGAGATAACCAAAATGAAACATAAGGGAATACTAGAACATAGGATGACCTAACATGATATAGAAACTTATACATGTGACATACGGGCCTATAAGGCCGACATGATCATTTGTACTCTCAAAACATAGGCCAATAAAGCCATACAAGTATCTATATACATGACATTTGTCAAGCCACTAAGAGTACGTAAACATCATAAAGGCAGGGACAAGGCCCCACCATACCAATCAATACATGACCAAAGCATATTGACCAAATAGGTAACTCTAGAGCAAGTGGAGTGAACCAACTCCTTTCACTGAGCTGATATCCTACTAGGACTCAACCTGTCTATCGGGAGTTGCGGGCATGAAACGTAGCGTCCCTAAGAAAAAGGGATGCCAATACAAATAAAGTACCGAGTATGTAAGGCATGAAAGCAATATATACAAGATATGAAAGAAACATGAAGTAAAGAACTCAACCTGTAAGTTTGAATAGCTTTGTGGATCATGAAACATTTAGGATGTCATGCATATGCGAATAAACGTCATATCATGCATAGGTATATGCGTACATAACAACATCAAGCCTCTGAGCGCATCCTATCATATCATCTTGGCCGCTGTGGGCAAAATCATCAATATATACCAGCTGATTAGGTGGTGGTACGTATATAACGCCATAACCTTTCCCCATACCCCAACATATAATATAAGCATATGTAACGCCATCTGGTCATGGGTCAATTACATGTATAAATGAATGTAATGCATAATGAAGTAAGTCAATAAGATCTCTCAGAATGTCATAAGATCATTATGCCTTTGGATAAACTTTATCAACTTATGTATTTTCTAAGACCTATGAACAAACAATATAATAATAGGACACATGGGGAATCAAGAACATAGGCACCCCTAGTACTTCTAAGAATAGATCCATTTGTGAAAGTTTCGTGTTTGCTCGTTTCGTTGAATTATATGGATCATGCCAAAAGGAAAGAAGAGATAGCCTTAACATACCTTATAGAAATCTTTCCAATAACAATGCTCAACTCAGCTCACAACATCTTAATCTACAACAACGACAATAAAGCTATTGTCAAGTTACGAATGACTCTCTCATTTATATAATGAAAGTAACTTAATCTGTAAAAAAATAGTAGCATTTCCCCTGATTATACTGCTCCCTCGAGCCTACTATAGGTGAGACGACAACAAAATACAGTCAGCAACTCGAAAACATACTAACTACAATTTGGGACCTTTAATACAACAAAAACACCCCAAATATACCATAACACACACAATCAACAAGTTATCAAGTAGCCTGAAACTGCAAGGACGAGCGACCAGCCTACTTCCCTACCACATGTGGAATTTCTCAATGCCCTTTATCCTTCCAAACTCCATAAGTCAGTAGCACAAGAGGCCAACATAAGTGGGCTACAAAACGTTCCACTAAAAGTGGAATAAATTGAACTCACAGCTTCCGATCACCGTCCCGTGAGTTCTAACTATTAGGAGACGAATTTATCAACCTTCCTTGATATTTAGAAGCTTAAATACAAAAAGTATGTGTTTTCTTATCTATGAATTACCTTCCAAAACTCAAACTACAAAGAAAAAGAGAGGCGGTATATTGATACCTACGTCGTAGGAATCGTTTTAATGTTATCGCTTCTTGATTTCGTACCCGAGATGTTAATATTCTTTGAAACCCTTATAGAGAGCTTAAGGATAGGTTTATGGGGGTTATCTATTTGTGTTCTATGAAAATTGAAGAGAAAGACGACTTAAAACATATATATATCAACTTTTGAAAAGTCAAAGTAGCGCTAGCTTGGCACCCTAGCATTGGCCCTTCTTCAGACGCTCATTTCTTTTTATCCAGACGTTGTATGATTGAACGGTTAAGAGTGTTGGAAACTAAATTTCAATACCTTCAATTTGGTATGTAATATTTCCCAAAAAGACCTCTTATAACACACAAAATGTATTGCTCAAAAATCTTCAAGGCAAATCCTTAGTCGGTTTTTTCGCAACTTAAATCCGAGTTTCCCAAACTTTATATTTATATCCAAACATGATAAATAGTTATATTATGACTTTAAACTCATTTAAATCATGTTTAACAAGTATCATATTCACTATACGTCACCTTGGGACGCGCAGGGTGTAACATTTATGATGACATTTGCCAACTTTTGTTCCATAACTCGCTTGACTTAAAAAAGTAATACACGACTATCATACGACTAAAATAACTCATAAAATAACCTCCTTATCATGTTAAGAACCATATTCCTATCCCAAGAGTACATGTTATAACATTCCCAACTTGTCGACTTTCGACGTAACTTATTTTCTTCATTTAGTTTAGCTTCTGAGTCTTTCAACCTCTTGGTACTTGTTATCCATGACCTTAAAGATTTGTAACCTCCAAGGTAACATGATTAACTTATCTTATGTACTTCCAAAACTGATCTCAGTTCTGAGCTTAAATCAATTGTCTTATGACGTACTCTTACGTACGAAAACATGGAGCCCCCCTTAGAACATTCGTCCTTGAATGTTGACTGATGTGCTTATCAGTCTCATAACCTATAGCTCTTGCAAATACTTGAATATTCTCCTTTTCATCTAGGCAATTGTTCTGTGAATAAATTCAAAGGCCAGGACATTCCTCCCTTTAGGCCTCTTTCTCACACCACAACTTCTGGTCGGAATCCTTTAAATCTCGTAACTGTTGCTACCTTCTATCATGCAGTCTGTAAGACTCTACTGACCTTGTAAGTGCACCTATTTGACTCTTCTCTCCTTTTTCCTCCAGCTGTTAGCCAATCTCTAGCCTCGCTTTGTGAACATATACAAAACTATGGCAAGTTGTCCCTCGGGGCATTTATAGGTGTACTGAAGTTCTTCTCTCGGTACTTGGTCAAACTTACGACCATTGCTATATTTTGTTTCATAGCCTCGGTTATCTATGCTTATAGATTTAATACATCTAGGTAAGTTATACTATACCATAACACTTACTTCGGTTTATTATTACTGAGGTCTGCTACCCAACTCAAGGTTACTCTCTCGCTGCTTATCCTGTATGTATAAATCTAAGTCCTTTAGTTCTTCTTCATTACTGTTCATCTTAAGAATGACGGTCTAATCTTATCTCACACCTTTTAAATTTTATCCATCCATTGTTGATTCACCTTAATGTTGATCTCTCTACCATTGATAACTTGAAACCTCTTACGTAATACATTGTCACTAAGGCTCACGTCTCATTGGGGAATATTTGAAATGATTTGCCCGATCCACCTAGGGACGATACTATACTTCAATAACCGTATTTCATAGCATCCCGACATGATTCATCATATGGGTCCTAATCCCATGCAATTCATGAAATCCCTTTTCTCAAAATCATTACTTAATCAAGGCCTAATAGTGATCCTCTAATCTGTCACCATTACACCCTTATTCTATTACCAGAGCAGCATTTCATCTCTTCTAATTGCTCCTACTCTTAGACTCTTATGAGTTCATTCAGGCTGTACCGAGCTTTCTATAACTTACGAAAGCCATCAGCTCTCTTGTTTTGATGGGTTTAATCCTGAGGACTTACCTATTCTCGTCACCTTCTCACTCACATTTTCTTATAATTACTCCTATCTACTTAAAACCTTATCGCTCTACCATACTTTAGCTTGCGAACTACACATATATATTCATACAACTCCCAACCTTCCTTTAACTTGCTAGCACCATAGATTTCCTTTCGTGCCTTCTTAGTTGCCTTTAAACATAAGAAATTTCTTTTCTTGGTCGTTCTGCCACTTGTTGCATGAATACATGGCTTTTATCATTGCCCATGAATACTAGAATTTCCTAACTCATATGATCTCAAATATCACCTTTTGATTTTTTTCTTCTTCCCGTTCATTAGCCACGATAGGTGCCACTTTCTTATGGAGTGCATACAATGTTGTTGTGGGACTGTTGTTACAAGACCATTTCTTCTTTATGCCACTATGCTTAAGTTGAACCCTCTTCCTTATTCCTCAGCTAGTCTTTCTTTGTAGTACTAAAGGGAGACCTTTGACTCCTGTAAAGCTACGATCTTATTACATCGTATACTAGAAAGAATTTTTGATGTTCTTACTACCTATAAATTATCCTTAGTTACTTACCACCGCGCCCTTGTGCTTGTAGGGTTTCTTTTGAATTGAAATTTTCGACTGCCTTTCCAGTGACACTATCTTTTATTTTTGTAACACTTATACGGTACTCTTTAACAATCCAACATTTATCTGAATATTTCTCAAGGATTACGACATCATATCTGCGGGACTGAATTCACTATGCTGGGGTTCAATACATTTATCTTGCACAATCTGCTGATTTGTCTGTATCCTCTTGTCTAGCCATAACTAGGATCTTCCTGAATCAACTACTAACTACTCGTTGGTTCATTCTCATATCTATATTCTGCGTAATCTCTCTTGGGTTATGTCCTTTCTCTTAACTTACTCCTCGCACTGGCTCCTTATGTATCAATTGTTCATTTGCACTTATTTGTCAATAACATCTAGTGCTGGAACCCTTACTGCCTCTCCCCGGCGTCGTACTTGCATAATGTTATTGGAGTTGTATCATATCCGTAGGATCTGAATATATGCAATCTCATTCCTTTCGCCTTTCTACCACATTCTTCCTTTACTATTCCATAGTTACCTGAACCACATAACTCCGACTTAATACCCTATCACACCATCGTCCCCCTTTAGGGGAGTACTAACATTTAATTCTATGAAGATTTACCTACAAATGTTTTACCTCTTCATCTTTGGTGTCTTTGCACATCTTCACGGACTCTTACTTGTCTTGCGGTCACCCTTCTATACTAGGGATAACTGAATTTCTTACGCACAAAGGTGGCACCTAGTGTAACTAGCACACTTAGTCCGTTAAGCATAACTCTGCTCACAGTGCTTGCTTTAGGGAAGTGTCTTCCTGAATGACCTTTAAAGGTTACTCTTTTGTTGTCCATTCTATTATTGCTGGCATGCAATCGCTAAAATTATCACGATGTCGACTACTATCAAATCCTCTGGTCCGTAATTCATGTTCAGTTTTATCTTTTTTACTAGACCTTACTAATTTCTGTTACTACAAGGGGTCTAACTTAGGCTTCTGGGAATTTCATTGGAGTCACCAACTCATTTCTCGAAAGGAGGATATGACCTTTGGCCTATACTCTTTTATTGTCTCAAGGCCTATCACCTTTTGTCATTTCCTTCACTTTCTATAGACTCTGTCACCGTGTCATATTTTGATTTACCGTTATCACCCATTTATCACATCTTACTCATAATGCTTCATTTACTCTCTCCTTATTCTCCTGCTAATATTTTTTTTCTATCACTTTATTTTGAAAAATTCAACAAAACATTCTTTCACTTTTAGCTCCCCTTACTTCTTCTCTGGATCTTCCGGTCGCCTAAAATTCTCTCTTTACTAGGGACGAGAGCCATACTAAGGTAAATATGTTTCCTTCTAGGATTCCACTCCCTATCTTATGAAATTTCTGAACATTCTAGTATTCACATCTAACTGTACTTATTCTAGAGTGCACTACCTGGGTGCCTCACAAGGAGAACTACTATCACATTTGCAATATCCTTCGGAAATGTCAGCTAATGCTAACAATCCATCCACCATTTTGGGTTATTCTAAGCCTAAATAGATCCTGATATCCCACATTCTCTTAAAATATATCTGTTAGCTCCCATAGGGACTAACTGAGATGGGTGTGGCCAATTGTACATACCTATGTTACTGTTGAAGGTAACTCAAAATGTTTATATTTCTTTGACTGAATTGTAAATGTTGATAATCTTCACTAACTGGGTACCTCGTACCCTTCTTCACTTTGCTTCTCTTACTTTTAGAAACTTGTATCTACCTTATGATCTCTTATTTCTTTTTACCATATGGATGGATAGATATTCATGCCTTAGGGCTCCTTATCAAGAAGCTTACACGTCTTAGTACACACATGATCTACTGAAGACCTCACATTTACTCATCATAAGCATGATGCAAAATCGAGTTCTTCTGGCTCTACTCTTCCACAGCCATATTCAATCTCATACCAAATGTCTTTCTGGATGTAGGTATCGTTATATTACGAATAAAATAGAATTTAGGAGTTTGAATTCTTACAACCGAGCTCTACCACACGATCTAGAGTAAGAAGAAAGAGTAACAGTCCTAAATGCCCTGTAGCCTCCTACTATAAGTTTGGTGCACAACACACCCATAAACAAGACTCTACTAGACACGGCTTGTAGACTTCCTAGGAAAGAACTGCTCTAATTCCACTTTTGTCATGACCCAAATAGGAGGGCCGCAACGGGCACCCGGTTCCTTACTCAACCGAGTACCAACATAGCGTATCTTTCTTATCACACCATTATGTCTAAATGGGCCAGAAGGGCCATCATGAGATAACCAGAATAAAACATAAGGGAATACTAGACATAGGATGACCCAACATGACATAGAAACTTATACATATGACACACGGGCCTATAAGGCCGACATGATCATTTGTACACTCAAAACATAGCCCGATAGATCCATATAAGTATCCATATACATGACATCGGTCTACAAGTCTCTAAGAGTACATAAACATCATAAAGGCCGGGACAGGGCCCTGCCATACCAATTTATACCTGTCCAAAGCATACTAACCAAATAAGCAACTCCGGAGCAAGTGGAGTGCACCAACACCTTTTGCTGAGATGATATCCTACTACGAGCACCGTAAACCTGTCTATCGGGACCTGCGGGCATGAAACGCAACGTCCCCAAGCAAAAGGGACGTCAGTACAAATAAAGTACCGAGTATGTAAGGCATGAAAGCAGTATATAAAAGACATGAAAGAAACATGGAGTACAAAACTCAACCTGTAAGTTTGAATAGCTCATTGAGTCATGAAAGATTTAGAATGTCATGCATATGCGTATAAATATCATACCATGCATAGGTATATGCGTACATAACATCATCAAGCCTCTAAGGGCATCCCATCATATCATCTCGGCCTTTGTGGGCAAAATCATCAATGTATACCAGCCAATTAGGTGGTGGTGCATATATAACGCTGTAACGTTTCCTCATACCCCAACATATAATATATGCATATTTAACACCATCTGGTCGTGGGTCAATGTACATGTATAAATATATGCAATGCATAATGAAGTAAGTCAATAAGATCTCTCGGAATATCATAAGATCATTATGCCTTCGAATAAACTTTATCAACTTACATATTTTCTAAGACCCATGAACAGACGATATAATAATAGGACACATGGGAATCAGGAACATAGGCAACCCTAGTTAAGAATAGAGCCATTTTTGAAAGTTGCGTGCTTTCTCGTTTCGTTGTATAATATGGATCATGCCAAAAGGAAAGAAGGGATAGCTTTAACATACCTTATACTCAACTCACTGCACCTTAATCTACAACAACGATAGTGAAGCTATTGTCATGTTATGAATGACTTTCTCATTTATATAATGAAAGTAACTTAATCTATAAAAGAACGGGCAGCATTTCCCTAATTTTACTGCTCCCTCAAGCCTACTATTGGCGAGACAACAACAAAATACAATTAGCAACTCGAAAACATCCTAACTACAAGTCCCCTGATTTCTCAACACCCTTTATCCTTCCAAAATCCATAAATTAGTAGCACTAGAGGCCAACGTGAGTGGCTACAAAACATTCTTGCTAAAAGTGGAATAAATCGAACACACGGCTTCCGATCATCGTCCCAAGAGTTCTAACTATTAGGAAATGAATTTATCAACCTTCCTTGATATTTAAAAGCTTAAATACATAAAGCAGGTGTTTTCTTATCTATTAAGTACCTTCCAAAACTCAAACTCCAAAGAAAAAGAGAGGCGGTATAATGATACTTACATCGTAGGGATCGTTCGAATGTTATCGCTTCTTGATTTCGTAACCGGGATGTTAATCTTCTTTGAAACCCTTGTAAAGAGCTTAAATATAGGTTTATGGGGGTTCTTTGTTCGTGTTCTATGAAAAATGAAGAGAAATACGACTTCAAACCTATATATATCAACTTTTGAAAAGTCAAAGAGGTGCTAGCTTGGCGCTCTAGCATTGGCCCTTCTTCAAATGCTCATTTCTTTTTATCTGGACGTTGTATGAATGAACATTTAAGAGTTTTGGAAATTACATTCCAAGACCTTTTATTTGGTATATAATATGTCCCAAAAATGCATCTTATAAGACACGAAATATATTGCTCAAAAAGCATCATTACAAGGCAAATCCTTAGTCGGTTTTTTCGCAACTTAAATCCGATTTTTCCCAATCTTTATATTTTATATCCAAACATGATAAATAGTCATATTATGACTTTACACTCATTTAAATCATGATTAAAAAGTATCATATTCACTATACGTCACCTTGGGACACGCAGGGTGTAACATTTATGATGACCTTTGCCAACTTTTGTTCCATAACTCGCTTGACTTCAAAATGTAATACACGACTATCATACAACTAAAATAACTCATAGCATAACCTCATTATCATGTTAAGCACCCTATTTTTATCCTAAGAGTACATGTTATAATATTCCCTACTTGTCGACTTTTGATGAAACTTATTTTCTTCAGTTTGTTTAGATTCTAAGTCTTTCAATCCTCTTGGTACTTGTTATCCATGACCTTAAAGATTTGTAACCTCCAAGGTAACATGATTAACTTATCTTATGTACTTTCAAAAATGATCTCATTTCTGAGCTTACATCAATTGTCTTATGATGTACTCTCACGTACGAAAGCATGGGGTGTAACAAACTTGGTCGATGGGAGTGAATAGATGAAAATCCCTCCACGAATCGTCAATAATAACATGCCAAACCTAGGAAGCTCCGAATCTTTGTAGTTGAAGTAGGTCTAGGCCAGTTCTGAAATGTCTCAATCTTCTTAGAATCCACTTTAATGCCCTCTGAAGATACAACATGGCCCAAAAAAGCAACCTAGTCCAACCAGAACTCACACTTTGAAAACTTGGCATATAACTAACGATCCCTCAGAGTTTGAAGTGCGATCTGCAAATACTGCTCATGCTCCCCATGACAACGGGAGTAGACCAAAATATCATCAATGAAGACAATCACAAAAGAATCCAAATAGGGCTTGAAAATCCGGTTCATCAAATCCATAAACATTGCTGGAGCATTAGTCAAACAAAATGACATCACTAAGAACTCTAGTGACCATACCGAGTCCGACAAGTTGTCTTAGGGACATTTGATGCCCTAATCTTCAATTGATGGTAGCCATATCTCAAATTAATCTGCTAAAACACCTTGGCACCCTGAAGCTGATCAAATAAGTCATCAATCCTCGGCAAAAGATACTTGATCTTGATAGTGACTTTGTTCAACTGCCGATAATCTATACACATCCTCATCGAACCATCCTTCTTCTTCACGAACAACACTAGTGCACCCCAAGGTGAAACACTAGGTCAAATTAATCCTTTATCAAGCAAATCCTACAATTGCTCCTTCAGCTCCTTCAACTCGTCTAAGGCCATACGATATGGTAGAATAGAAATGGGCTGAGTGTCTGGAGCCAAATCAATGTTAAAGTCGATATCTCTGTCGGGTGGCATACCCGAAAAATCTGTAGGAAACACCTTTAGGAACTCACACACAACTGGTACTGAATCCATGGAAGGAACATCCACACTAGGATCATGGATGTAGGCCAAATATGCTAGACACCCCTTCTCGACCATACGTCGAGCCTTTACATAAGAAATAACCCTGGTAGTAGAATGGCCACGAGTTCCCCTCCACTCTAATCAGGACAACCCCGGCATGGCTAAGGTCATCGTCTTGGCATGAAAGTCGAAAATAGCGTGATAAGGTGACAGCTATCCGTACCCAAGATAATATCAAAGTCCATCATATCAAAAAGTAGAAGATCTACACTAGTCTCAAGGCTCCCGATAGAAACAACACATGAGCAATAAACACGATCTACTCTAATAGAATCTCCCACATGCATGGACACATAGACAGGAGCACTCAAAGAATCACGAGGCATAACCAGATATGAAGCAAAATAGGATTACAAGTATGAATAAGAAGACCCTGGATCAAATAAAATTGAGGCATCCCTATGGCAAACTGGAACAATACATGTGATGATGGCGTAGGATGACTCTGCCTTAGGTCTAGCTGGGAATGCATAAAAACGGGGCTTGGGCCCTCCACTCTGGCCTCCACCTCTCGGACGGCCCCTACATGGCTTACCTCCACCTCTAATGGCCTAACCTCTACCTCTAATGGCCAAATCTCCACCTCTAGCAGTCTGACCCCCGCCTCTAGCTGGCTGATCAAGGGGTGGGGAAACCGGTGCTGGAATCATGGCACGAGAATTCTGTTGAGGTATGCTGCTTTGCGACCTAGGGCAAAACCTTGTGACGTGCCTCGGATCCCTACAGGTATAACAAGTCCTCGGCTGTTGTGGCTACTGAAACTGAGACTAACCCTAACAGCCTGAATAATCATTGAGATAACTCTAAAGTGGTGGTGCACAGATGGGAGCTGAAGGTGCATTGTTGGCTAGCTGCTCAGGATGATACCCATAAGAACCACTACTGCCTGAGGCACCGTGGGATGCCTGGAGTGCTGAATGAATCAGCCTGGGAGGATGGCCTCAACCAAAAGAACCTCTGCCTCCATATGAGGTACCGTTGAAGTCACTAAAAGGACGAGGCCTCTTCTCAAATATCGCCTCTCTAACTTGACCACGAATAGTCTCGATTCGTCTAGCAATCTCTACGACCCTCTGGAAAGAAATAGCATCCCCAGTCTCCTTGGCAATCTGTAGCTTGCTACTGAAAGTAAATCATCAATGAGTCTCCTCACTCTCCTTCTCTGAAGGGAGTAAGACAACTGCATGCCGAGCTAGATCTACAAATCGGATATCATATAGGGTAACAGTCATGCTACCCTGCTGAAGGCGCTCGAACTACCTACAGTACTCCTCTCTCAGGGTGAAGGGGATGAATTTCTCAAAAAATAACTACGAGAATTGATCCCAAGTGAGGGGTGGTGAAGCTACTGGTCTGCCTCGCTCAAAATCCTGCCACCACCCCTTAGTAGACCTGTCATCTGGAACACTGCAAAATTGACTCCATTGGACACAACAATACTCGTGTTGCGCAACACCTCATGGTAACGGTCCAAATAATCTTGTGGGTCCTCCGAAGGTGCACCACTAAAATGAATAGGAAAGAGCTTTGTGAACTTATCCAATCTCATCAATCCCTCAGAAGACATTGTGGGCCTCTCCTCGGTCTATGTAGCAACAATCGGCTGAACTACCCCAACTGGTAAGACCACCGGAGTCTGATACCTGTGAGCCATCTGGTCTGGTGTGTGAGTAGCGGGAGTCTGTGCTCCTCCTCAGCCTGAGAGATAGCTGGTGCCACCGGAAATGCATCGGTTTAGGCCACGCTCTCCATTAGGCCCCCTAACTAGATTAGAGCATCCTGAAGTACTGGGTAGCAATAAACCCCTCCGAGACTTGAGCTGGTCCAACTGGCATGGTCTGAACAAGGACCTCCTCCTCCTGCTCGATCTGAGGCTCTGAAATAGGTGTTGTTGCATGTGCTCTAGGCTGAGCTCAACCTCTGGCTAGACCTCAGCCCCAGCCTCTACCCCTAATAGTAATGGAAACCTGGGGCTCCAGCTCCTGACCGTCGTGGATGTTGTTCATGTCCTCACCATCTGCGAGAGAACAAGAATTGAATGATTCAAACTGCTGTTATAGAATGAAGTCGCACGATAGAAAAAGAAAATAGTGAAATTTTCCTAAAACTCCATAGCCTCTAGAAGATAAGTACAGAAGTCTCTGTATCGATCCTCCAGACCTTACTAAGCTTGCTCATGACTCGTGAGACCTAAACAACCTAGTGCTCTGATATCAAATTGTCACGACCCGGATTCCCCACAGCAGGGCTGCGATGGCGCCTAACATTTACTTGCTAGGAAAGAGAACATTATAACCAATTTAACGTATTAACAGTTTTAAACAGAGTAATATCAATTATTAATGACAAAGAAGTTGTAATACATGAAATAAACCAATAACATAACATGGTCTATTCTAATCCCAAAAATCTGGTGTCAACAGTACCGGAGCAACTAGAAGTCTACATGTATAGTTTGAAATAAATACAGTTGTTCGAAATGAGATAAATAGTAAAGATGGAAATAGATGGGACTTCAAGGACTGCAAACGCCAGCAACCCTACCTCAAGTCTCCGCTGTATATGCGATCCGAGCAAAGCACCAATGGACACCATTGGGACCAACACTAGTATCTACACAAAAAGTGCAAAATTATAGTATGATGACAACCGACTCAATGTACTTCGTGAGTGTCGAGCCTAACCCCGACGAGGTAGTGACGAGGCTATGACAAGACACCTACGCCAAATCATGTACAGATATATAGATAAAGCAAAAATATAACAATTACAACAATTATAATATTAAATGGGAGGGGACATGTAGAAAGGGGAGTACGAAAAGAACGGCAAGTACAAAATTGCCAAATAGCTTTTTCAAAATAAACAATAACAAAGCAACCAATTAAATTATCAATCTAGAATTCAAGTAAAGTAATGAAATCAATAATGGCACGGCATCATCCATCGTGCTTTTACTCTCATCCTCACCATGTAATATCATAAATTAAATTGCACAGCATCACCCTTCGTGTTACTCTCATCCGCATCATATAATATGATATAATATGTGAAATGGCACGGCATCATCCTTCGTGCTTTTACTCTCTTCCTCACATAATATAATAAATGATAATTAGCAATCAAATGCACGGCATCACCCGTCGTACTTTAATCCTCACAATCTCTCGGTCAATGATAATAATATGCATATAAAGCACGGCAACACCCTTCATGCTTTCAACTCTTCCTCGCCATGGTCAACAATGCAAGATGGGAAGCAATTTCACTTCAATCGTAGTGGCATGATAACCAAATTCAACTTTCCAGAATCCCAACAACTTTGAAATAAATAATAAATATGGAGGCGAACAATTAAAGAAGTAGTAATCTAACAAGGCATGGATTACATAGTCAGTGAAACAACAAAATTTAATAAAATAATTTTCACCCACATGTTTTAACCCAATGACAACGTATATATACTAGGCATTTTACATATACACCGTCCCTACACATAATTCACATAGCACATAGACCAACAAGTCCTAATCCCTTAAGTCAAGATTAACCACGACACTTACCTCACTCCGCAACCAAGTCAATCAACCAACCACGACCTTGCCTTTTGAACAAGACTCCGAACCAACCAAATCTAACCAATTATCGATTAAAGAATTGAAAATAAGCTTTAGAAACTACTCATGAATGAAACATTCAATTTTTAATGAATTTGGAAAAAGTCAACAAAAATCAACCCCGGACCTGCTTGGTCAAAACTCGAGATTCGGGCCAAAACTCAATTACCCATTCACCCCCGAGCCTGGTTATATGATTTGGTTCGAAATTCGACCTTAATATTAGGTCTAAATCTTAATTTTATAAAATCCGTAAATTCTAGCCAAATCCGTAATTGTGATAAAGTTTTCGAGAAGCAGTCCTCTTAATTGAAAAAGAGAAATTGTTTAGACACTCGAAAAAAACATATATCATTCATAAATAATATTCACTAATAACTAAAAAAAAAAACTTGATCGTAATTAATAATTATTGGTGTTTTGAGAGACTATTTCCTACATTTCCTTAAATCATAAGTATTATTTAATATTCCAGTGAAAACTTTTATAAAATTCAGGTAATACTATTCATAGCACGAAATAATAATACAAATTTAGTAACATACAATTCTTATTAAATAAAAGTGAAAAATATTGCTTTCATTAAACTCGATAGATACAATACTTCACTATGGGAAGCAATAAAATGATTGTCACGCGTGCCACAACCCCAATTTCTCTCAGTATGATACCATGATAGCACCTAATCTTTAAGACTAGGTAAGCCTAACACTTACTGAATTAATGGCAAAATTCAACCAACAACTATTAAATATGAGACCGAATTTATTATACAAAGCCAACAATCCCAAAACCAGTAGTACAAGTCACAAGCTCTACTGAGTTCACTAAAGAAAATCTCTAAGTACAACTGTTTCCGAATAGAATTAAATTGTACAAAAATAAATTCCGAAGGGGACTCCGAGGCCTACGAACGCGACGACAGGTATACCTTGAAGTCTCCACAGCAATATCTAGTCCGCTATCTAACAACAAACAGACTTCGAAGTACCTGGATCTGCACAAAAATGTGCAAAAGTGTAGTATGAGTACACCACGGTCGGTATCCAATAAGTATCAAGACTAACCTCGGTGGAGTATTGACGAGGTACAGGTCAAGACACTCACTAGACAAAGTAACATGTGCAATACAGAAGTATAAAGCTAATAATGAAAAGCAAAAATCAGAAAATAACAACAAGAACCAACAAGTGATATAAATAGTAAAGTGGTAAGAGCATTGTAAAGTATCATTAAAACCAAATAAGGAAGACAAAGGACAACCAATTAATCAGGCCGTTCTAACACACTTTCACAACGAAATCACTCTGTCATACCCCATCTCAGAGTTACAAGTCAAGAGTCTTAACCCATCATCATATACTCATGGCACCTCGTGCCAACATCTCGAATCACAACTACACGGACGTCTCACGTGCCAATATCTCAAACCGCCCGGCATGGTCACAGTCTCAGTATAAACATGGAAACAGATAATACAAGAACACATGGGATGATCAATAAATGTCAAGTTTCATAATCTTGA
This sequence comes from Nicotiana obtusifolia, assembly GCA_002018475.1. Classification (NCBI taxonomy): domain Eukaryota; kingdom Viridiplantae; phylum Streptophyta; class Magnoliopsida; order Solanales; family Solanaceae; genus Nicotiana; species Nicotiana obtusifolia. The sequence goes on from MCJB01031417.1 coordinate 254,858, forward strand.
GCTAGTACAAGTGGTATGCTACGGTGCATGCTTGTGCGACTATACTACTGCACCCCAAGTCGATAAGTAATATCAAAGAGATCAAGTAACTCGTAGAAGCAATAAAACAAGTCACGTAAGGTGTATAACCAACACAAAGAAAAGCACACCATCACATGAAAATCACCAACACAATGTCCCCAAACCATCACACATGATCCCTCACATTGCCACCCTTATCTTTCTGATAGCTAGTGCATGCTTGTGCGAGTATACTACTGCACCCCAAGTCGAGAAGTAATATCAAAGAGATCGAGTAACTTGTAGAAGCAATAAAACAAGTCATGTAAGGTGTATAACCAACACAAACAAAAGCACACCATCACATGAAAATCACCAACACAATGTCCCCAAACCATCACACATGATCCCTGACATTGCCACCCTTATCTCTCTGATAGCAACCCGTATCATTCCGTATGATAGACGCCCTTATCACTCTGCCCTGACAATAATATTTGCCACCCTTATCTCTCCGATAGCCACCCGTATCACTCCTTGTAAAAGCCACCCTTATCACTCTGCCCTGATAATAACATTTGCCACCCTTATCTCTCTGATAGCCACCCGTATCACTCCGTATAATAACTAACCTTTTCACTCCGCCTGGACAATAACACAATAGCGACCCGTATCACTCCGTAAATTCAACAACTGTGAGATGCCACCCTTATGCCCCGCATGACAACAACAGTGAAATGCCACCATTATGCTCCGCATAACAACAACCAAACCACACAACAATTCACATGTACTATCATCAAAACAACAGAACATATCAACTTGTATCACAAGTGCCCATAGCCCAAATCTTTTCAAAGATATAATGATATCAATGTTTTCACAACAATACACACGGCTCAACATAACGTATGTAGAATCTCAATAACAACAAATGAACGGAAAAGTAACTCCCAAGGAACAACACCCCTTTTAAACACAACTTCAATTAAAATAGATTTATGACTTTAGATAATTTCAATTCCAATTAGTTGTTTAAAGATAACCTCGATAGGGAAAGTACTTCATGAAATGGTAAACTTCGGATTCTAGTGTATGAATTGGGATAACAATGAAGGAGATGGCTCCAAAAAGGAAAAAAAATAGAAAAAAAGAAAAAGAAAAATGTGTGTTGTCATAAATAATGAGGTATGTAATGGCAATAATGGAGCTTGAGAATAGAATAAAGAGGTATGCAAAGTGGGGTCCAATGTGGGAACTGAATGCCATTAAGGTTATGGGGTCGAAAAGAAACCAAAGGTTAAAAGAAAGAAGAATGTAATTAGTGTTCAAGGAGGAAGTAGCCACTAGTATCTAAATATATATCCTACCCTTCCTTAAACCGACATTACAAGCTTACAAAGTCCTTATGTGATCTCCAACCGAGTGTTCTTATAACTAGGCGATGAATTAAAATATAGGCAAGCCTATGGTGTGGCATGGGGTGACACTTGAAATTTTGTTCTGAGAGTGAGTGTACTTGCACTTTAGTCCCTTTGTATTGCTATGATAAATAGTGTGAGAGTGGGACTTTCTTTCCAGTGAGGGCACATACACTGCTAGGTTGATAGTAAGTTGAGCTTTGAGTAAGGCATAAGTGTATTCAGCTGAAGGTAGCCTTTAGTTACTTTGTTGAGGCTCAAAGTTCACTAATTGATTGGTTGTCTTTGAACTTATTAATGATTCAAGGGGGGTACAGTGCTTAAAGAGTTATAATTGAGATACTAACAACAATCACCGTCCACGGTCAGTATTACTTCATGTTTGATAAGTAGAGTCTAGACTAGGATAGTATCGTTTTAGTTGCTTGAGGACAAGCAAGAGTTTAAGTTGGGGGTGTTGATGTGTCGGGTAATTTCGGCACATTTTGATATTACTTGCTTAAAGTTTGACTTGTTTTACTTGCAAATTATCATGATACTTATGTAATTTTAGTGTATTTGCAGTATATCGAGTGTAAGGACCCAGAAGTACGGAAAAGAGTTCAAAAATCCAGCTGAAGACAAGAAAAAAAGTAAGAGCATCGCATATGCGAGTATGCGATCGCAAACAGAAAATGTGAATCGCATATTCCACAGGCAGATCGCAAACAAGGACAGAACTCTAGGCCAATCTTCATGTCGAGAATGCGGTCGCAAATGCGACTGCAAAACAGGAATGCAAACCGCGAAATAGCCAGGTGCAATCACAAACACAAACAGAGTTTTGGGTGAAAATCAGAGTGGAGAATGCGATGGCATATCGCGATCACATAATCAACATGCGAACCGCGAATCAAAACGCGATGGGAGCAAAATTTTCTGGTGGAGTTTGCGACAGACGATGATGATTTGTGGTCCACATTTCTGTTCTGCGACAGAAATGCGGACCGCATTTTTACCACAGGGGCAAATCAGACCGAAATTCGCCTCGGGTTTTGAGCCTCTATAAATAGGTTTTATAGGGTTTTGTGAAGGGGGTCTTGTCGGAATTTAGAGTACAAAGTACGGCAATTGATTTTTGAATTCTTAGAAGCTTTTGGGGATGAAATACCTTCTATTTTTGTAAGATGATATCAATTACTCTTCATTGTTCTTTAATTATCAGCATGTGTAGCTAAACTCAAACGCTGAGGTTGTAAACCCTAGATGGGTAGAATGTTGTTGAGATCTTGATATTGAATCTGATTTCGAAGGAAGCTTGATATTTATTTATTTCTTGTTCTTCAATTAATCGTTAGTGGTTGCAAACATTAACGAACGCCAATTAACTCTATCTTATCTTGGAAAAGTGAGATAGAATTTGGTAGAAATAAATAACAAAGACTCAAGGCTTTAAACCTTGTTTAATAAAATCGCTTAGGAATAAGTAGGTTTTAATTTGGCGTTTAATTGGTTGTTCTTAAGCATGACTCTTTTGTATTCGGGAGAATCGCAGAGAGGATACACTATCCAATTATTGGGAAATATTGGATAATAAGTTAAACATCAATTGCATATCAAGAAAGGTATTCAATATTAATATCAAGAACATTCTACTACATTAAGGGGGACACAACCTTGGTTTCCTAAATTCATATTTTTCACATTCATACTATAAAAATTAGTTTTCAGTTTTCGTTTACTTATTCATTCAACACTTCTTTATTCTAATTGACGTACTTGATAGAATTACGACTTAGTCAAGTATTACATTAATTAGATAATAGTTTCACACCTATTCCCTGTGGGATTCGACCCCAACCTTGTTGGGTTATTAAGGTGTAATTTGAGCGAATCACTGGGACCCCGTCCAAACATACCAACAAGTTCCGTAACACAACGCGCACCAGCTCGAGGCCTCAAATCACATCAAACAACATCGAAACTATGAATCGCACCTCAAATCAAACTTTATGAACTTATAAAATTTCAACTTTTACAACGCGCCGAATCATTTCCAATCAACCCGAAATGACGTCAAATTTTGCATGCAAGTCCCATATGACATAACAGAGCTAATCCAACTCTCAAAATCGCAATCCGAGCCCGATATCAACAAAGTCAACTCCCGGTCAAACCTCTCAACCTTACAAACCTTTCACTTTCCAATTTTTGCCAAAATGCATCAAATTAACCTACGGACCTCCAAATACAAATTCGGACACACACCTAAATCCAAAATCACCATTTGAAGCTATTGGAATCATCAAAATACCATCCCGGAGTCGTCTATACAAAAGTCAAACTCCGGTCAACTCTTTTCACTTAAGCTTCTAAAACAAGACTCATCCATCTAAATCAATCCCGAATCATCCGAAAACCGAACTCGACTATACACGCAAGTCATAATACATAATACGAAGCTGCCCAAGATATTAAGCCACCAAATGGGGGGGCTAATTCTCAAAACAACCGGTCGGGTCATTACATTCCCCCTCTCAAACAAATGTTCGTCCTTGAACGTGCCAAGAACCGTTCCGAAGTCATCAAATCACTGAATGTACTCACTATACATAGACTCGCGGATGATCTCGTGTCGCCCCAATCCAAATAGGCCCGACAACACCATCTCAACTGAAAATTATTCCTTCCACCAAGACGAATAAGCCTTAGAACCAAATTTTTCACCATCTGATCATCTCCCAAAGACCCGATTCGCACATCAACACACGGTATCAACCTCAACCAGCTGCAACAACTCATGCCTACACCCACAAGGTACAACCACATGACGTAACACATCACACATGTGCCCATAACAACAAATCTGGCCACCATAGCTGCCGATAATCAAATCTAGCACCGGCAATTAACCTCATAATAGCTAGAACCCTATTCCAAACCTTCACAACACTGACAACGATGCAAGGAACATGAAGATCTCATAACCATTCACTCAAATCAACAAGTCACATCTAACGCCACCTGGGCACACATCTCGCAAGCTAAAACCCAATAAGCACAACGCAAATATGACCAATTATGCAAGGAGAAACACATGAGAGAATTATGAAACAAGCCTGACAAGCACAACTCCATATCAATACCATACTACGAATCAATTCCACCAGGGAGAATCAAAACATATGAACTAATCACAACGATCTCATCTTACTATAACTCCAACCCGGCAGACAGTCAGGTCCACACATATCAAACTGCATGAAAATGCGAGGATCCCATCCTCAGCTCTGAATCACTAGTAGAATACATCATAACAACTGAAACCTTCCACTAATTCAATTCCGCGAAACAAGATCTGAACGTGTAATGATCTCCCCACACCGGTAGAGCATCTAAATCACAAATCGTAGCAAAGTCATCTAGAAATCATATCAAAACCTACCGTAATGAGTAATAGAAAGTCATTTCTAGTCTCATGGCTCTCAATAGGGAACAAAACAAAATGATAGACACGGGCTACCACTATAGAATCTCCCAACAGGGGTAAACACATAAGCAGAGTACAAAATCATGAAACTCACCCATATGTGAAGCAAGATAAGAGGACTCACCCCAATAACCAGAACCTAATTAAAATAAGAATGATGCTCCTCTAGAACAATCGAAACCATACCAATAATGACACCATCATGTGCAGCGGCCTCAGCTCTACCATAAAAAGCATATCAACGGGTCGGGCCTCCCCCTCTAGGGCGCCCTCTACTCACTTGTGCTCCACCCCTAGCTGGTTGTGCAGGTTGATTAGCAACCAGAACAGAGCCCCTAGCCTGACTTCCCTGAAGAAATCCGCCCGTACCGAGTATGGGAAAATATATCATGATGTGCCTAGTATCACCACACTCATAACAATCCCTCTGCGGGTGTAGCTGCTCGTACTAGGTTTGTGCTGGATAACTGGAATAACCGTTGTAGGAACCCCATGCCGGTGGTGCACTAAAAGAACTAATTGGAGCACCATGAATAGTCTGAAGTGCGGACTGGGCTGGCCGACTGCCCGAGCCTCTACCATGATGAGTCACAGCTAAAGAATAGAATCCACTAAACTCTCTAGAACCACGAGACATCTTGGTTTGCTTATCCTCCCTTTCCTCACCTCGAATACGCTCTAACATCCTGGCAATCTCCACCACCTACTGAAATGGAGTATCAATCTGCAACTCCCCAGCCATGCAGAATCTAAGATCATAACTGAGCCCCTTAATGAATCTGTGGACTCGCTCCCTGCCTGTAGGAACCAAAGTAGGTGGATGACGGGATAACTCACTTAACCCGATGGCATACTCTAACACTGTCATGGTGCCCTGACGTAGCTGCTCAAATTTTGTACGCCATGCATCCCGGAGTGTCTAGGGAACAAACTCCTTCAAAAATATCACTGAAAACTGAGCCCAAGTAGGTGGTGCTGCATCGACTGGTCTACCCTCCTCAAAAACCTGCTACCACTGATGCGCTACCCCTGACAGCTAGAATATAGTAAAAGCAACTCTGCTACTTCCACAATACCTATGGTGCGGAAATACGATGACACTTATTTATATATCCATGTGCATCCCCGGTAGTTATGCCACTGAAAGTAGGTGGACATACCTCTGAACCTCTCAAGCCTCTTCTGCTCCTCCTCTTATGCCCCTGGATCGACCTCAGGCTGAACTGCAATAACAGGTTGTACCGGCACCACACCCGAAACCTAACCAATGTGAGCCTGCTGCTCTGGAGTACGGGCGGTGGGAGTCTGAGCTCCTCCCCCAATCTGCGAAGTAGCTGGTGCAACGGAGATCAATCCCGCCTGAGCCAATGTACCAAACATGCTTAAGAACTGCGCTAAAGTCTCTTGAAGTCCGAGGGTAACAACAGGCGCCTTCTGTGCCTGTCCACCAAATGAAGCTACTAGCGGCTCCTCAACTACTGCTCTGGCAGGTGCTCTAGTTGCAGCACGTGCCGAGGTAGAGCTGGCTGGGGGCGCCGGTGTCTTCTCAACTTATCTGGTACCGCGTGTCCTTACCATCTTTGAGAGAATAAAGATACAAAGGCTCAATGTTCGAAATCAACAAATCCGCACGACGTGAATTAAAGAAGTGGAGATTTTTCCTAATAGTTTTGTAGCCTCTCGAAGATAAGTACAGACGTCTCCGAACCGATCCGCAAGACTCTACTAAACTCGCTTATGACTCGTAGCACCTATGAACCTAGAGCTCTGATACCAACTTGTTACGACCTTAATTTCCCTCCGTAGGATATTGTGATGGCACCTAGTCTTTAAGACTAGGTAAGCCTAACACTTACTAAATTAATGGCAGAATTCAACCGAAAACTACTAAACATGAGACAGAATTTTCTATACAAAGCCAACAATTTCAAAACCGGTAGTACAAGTCACAAGCTCTACTGAGTTCACTAAAGAAAATCTCTAAGTACAACTGTTTCGGAATAGAATTAAACTATACAAAAAATAACTTCTGATGGGGAATCTGAGGCGTGCGAACGTGACGACAAGTATACCTTGATGTCTCCAGAGCAATATTTGGTCCGCTATCTAACAATCAATAGACTCCGAAGGACCTGAATCTACACAAAAATATGCAAAAGTGTAGTATAAGTACACCACGGTTGGTACCCAATAAGTATCAAGACGGAGTTGTGACGAGGCACAAGTCAATGCACTCACTAGATAAAGTAACATGTGTAGTATAGAAGTATAAAGCTAATAATGGAAAGCACAAATCATAAATTACAACAAGAACCAACAAGTGATATAAATAGTAAAGCAATAAGAACATTGTGAAGTATCATTGAAACCAAATAAGGAAGACAAAGGACAACCAATTAATAAAGCCGTTCTAACACAAGATTCACAACAAAATCACTCTGTGATACCCCATTTCATAGTCACAAGTCACGTGTCTCAACCTACCATCATATACTCACGGCACCTCATGCTCACATCTCGAATCACAACCGCACGGATATCTCACGTACCAATATTTCAAACCATTCGGCATGGTCACAGGCTCACTATCAACATGGAAACAGATAATACAAGAACACATGGTAATGATCAATAAATGTCAAGTTTTATACTCTTGCGCTAGTACAAGTGGCATGCTACGGTATATGCTTGTGCGAATGTACTGCTGCAGCCCAAGTCAACAAGCAAAATCAAAGAGACCCAGTAACTCATAGAAGAAATAAAACAAGTCACGTAAGGTGTATGACCAACACAAGGAAAAGCACACCATCAGACGAAAATCACCTACATAATTCCTCCAAACCATCACACATCATCCCTAACATTGCCACTCATATCTCTCTGATAGCCACCCGTATCACTCTATGTGATAGCCGCCCTTAACACTCCACCTGGACAATAACATTTGCCACTCTTATCTCTCCAATAGCCACCCATATCACTCCGTGAAATAGCCACACTTATCACTCCGCCCCGACAATCACGTTTGCCACTCTTATCTCTCTGATAGCCACCAGTATCACTCTGTATAATAGCCACCCTTATTATTCTCCCCGGACAATAACCCAATAGCCACCCGTATCACTCCGTACATTCAACAATAGTGAGATGCCACCCTTATGCCCTACATAACAACAATGGTGAAATGCTACTCTTATACTCCGCATAACAGCAACCAAACCACACAACAATTCATATATGATATCATCACAACAACACAACATATCAACTCGTATCAGAAGTGCCCATAGGCCACAACTTTCCAAAGATACAACGATATCAATATTCTCACAACAAATAACCCACAACTTAACACAACGTGCATAGAATCTCAATAACAGCAAATGAAAGGAAAAGTAACTCAACAAGGAACAACACCCCCTTTAAACACAACTTCAATTAAAATAGATTAATGACTATAGATAATTTCATTTCCAATTAATTGTTTAAGAATAACCTCAATAGGGAAAGTACTTCCATGAAATGACAAACTTCGGACTCTAGTGTATGAATTAGGCCAACAATGAAGGAGATGGCACGCACTAGTGCTATGTCTGAGTGCATGAGAACAACCCGACAACAAAAGGACATCATGTGACAACAATTTCAGCTAAGAGCAGCTCCACAATAAAAGAAATCACATAATGATGAAAGTGATAACAACTGTAAATAAAGCATATAAGAGCAAACTCAACAAGTAAAGATTGTGACACATCAATTTCAAATAAAGCATATGATAGTAGACATGACGAATAAAAGATGTAACATGTGCTAACAATTCCAAGTACATGAAAGATGCCTAAGAGTCTAAACCGGTCAATTTCCACATATAAACCCGAGTACGTACTCGTCACCTCGTGTACACGGCTTTCACATGACACGTATAGCACAAACAACTCAAATCCTAAGTGGTAGTTTCCCCACACAAAGTTAGGTAAGATACTTCCTCAAAGAAGCTAGACCGATACTCTAAATGACTATCTCGCGGGAAACAACTTCCGGACGGCTCAAATCTAATCAAAAATAACTTAATAAATAAAATCAATAGAAAAAAATTTCGGATAATAAAGTTTCGATTCTTAATGAAAACTAAAAAGTCAACCCAAAATGTCAACCTGGGGCCGCACCTCGGAACCCGACAAAATTTACAAATGCCTAACACCCATTCCGATACGAGTCCAACCATGTCAAACTTGTCCAATTAAGACGTCAAATCGGCCTTCAAATTCTCATTTTATATTTTTGAAAGACACAAAAATCCCCATTTTTTCTCATTCAAATCACTAATTTAATGATGAAAATAATTATAAAATCATGAAATATAATTAATTCCGTATTAAAAAAAAAATTTTAAAAAAAAAAAAAAAACTTACTCAAACCAACACTTGAAGAACCCCTCTGAAATCGCTCAAATTAGAGGTCTACAACTTAACATATGATAAAAATGGCCAACCCTCGAAATATAACCTTCTGCCCTAGCATTTTTGCTTTTGCGGACCAATATTGCGCATATGTGCTCTCGAATTTGCGAGCCAAATCCTGCATCTACGGCTTCCACTTGCCAGGCCAAAACGCGCACCTGCGCAAAAAGGGGTCGCACCTGCAACATCGCAGAATAGCCCAAATAACTGCAGAAGCGGCCTTCCTCGCACCTGCAATCCATTACACGCAAATGCGATGATCACACCTGCGATCCATCACTCGCAGAAGCGAAGCTCCCGCCCAAGCTCCAACATCGCAGAAGCAACACACAGAATGCAGAAGTGAGCTCGTATTTGCGCTCCAAAATGCATAGGTGCGATGCACCAGAAGCAGACCTGACCAAAATCATGAAAACCGTCAGAAGCTCGTCTGAAACACACCCGGAGCCAGCAGGACCCCGTCCAAACATACCAACAACTTCCGTAACATAAGGCGGACCTGCTCAAGGCCTCAAATAACATCAAACAAAATTGAAACTATGAATCGCACCTCAAATCAAACTTAATGAACTTATGAACTTTTAACTTCTACAACTCGGCCCGAATTATATCAAATCAACCTGGAATGATGTCAAATTTTCATGCAAGTCCCAAATGACATAACGAGGCTAATCCAACTCTCGAAATCGCAATCCGAGCCCGATATCAATAAAGTCAACTCCCCGTTAAACCTCTCAACCTTCTAAACCTTCCACTTTCCAATTTTTGCCAAAATGCATCAAATTAACCTTCGGACCTCCAAATTCATATTCGAACACACGCCTAAATCCAAAATCACCATATGAAGCTATTGGAATCATCAAAACACCATTCTGGAATCGTCTACATAAAAGTCAAACTCCGATCAATTCTTTTCACTTATGCTTCTAAAACACGAATCATTTTTCTAAACCAATTCCGAATCATCCAGAAACCGAACTCAACTACATACAGAGGTCAAATACATAATACGAAGCTGTCCGAGACCTTAAGCCACCAAACGAATCCTAATTCTTAAAATAACCGGTCGGATCGTTACAATACGTTATAATTTAGGTACTATCAATCAATGACAATTTTGATGTTATGTGTGACCAGTACACCCGTAGTTATTGTTGGTGTATTCTTCATTTCTCTTTTATCATTGTTTTTGAGAAGTAGATCACCTTGCACTCAAGTTTCATATTTCATTTTTTTTTGGTTTGCTTCCTTTTTTTTCGCATCCGACCGGTAGTAAAAATCGAATGAACAACTCTACATAGAAGGCCACAGTGTCAGCTAGGAGTGTTCAAACCAAATTAGAAAACTACATCAAACCGAAAAATTAAAATTAATCAATTAAAAAACTCGAGATTTGATTTGATTCAATTTTGTATTGAGTAAAATAATTCGAACCAAACCGACATATAGATATATAATTTTTTGTATATACTTTTAAGACTTTATATAAAATTTTGTTTAAAAGATGTCTAGAAATATTTGAGATCCTCTCATGGAATGTAATGTATTTAATAGATCTATAAAGTGCATTCATTTTTATTTACTTTAAATAATTGATTGTATCACTTTCTTATGAAGTATTTTTGAAATATGTCAATTATTTTCTTGTTCTTTCATATTCATATGTCAAAATTTCTTATATCTTTTTCGAATTTGACATGGTATTTAGATAATCTAAAATTACATAGAAGGTATCGTTATTTAGGTGTCATATTAATTGTTATGTTTAATTATTAAATTTGGTTAATCTTGAAAGCATATCTGAACCAAAAATTATTGTTAGATGACTAAGAAAATAAACTTATATGTGTTACTAAAAAAAATTTACCATAAGAATACTTTAATAGATCATGTGTTTGTTAATAATTTTTTTTTTTAGTAAACATATATTCATTTATCAAAACTTGATCTATAACTTTAATAAAAGCAAGATTGAAGTAATATTCATGTAACAAAAAAATCCGAAAAATTCGACAAAATCGAATCAATCCAAACGGATATAACTGGTTTGGTTTGATTTTGATAAAACCCAAAACAACCAGGTCCATATACACCTCTAGTGGCAGCGACAAAAATTTTACTAAGGGGTGTCAAAATATAACAAAATAAATATACAAAAAAATTAAGGTGATTCAACCAATATATATATATGAGCGCCTCTCTTGCAGAAATACAGGATAAGGCTGCGTGCGATAGACCCTTATGGTCCAACCCTTTCCTAGATCCTGCGTATAGCGGGAGCTTAGTGCATCGGGCTGCCCTCTCTTTCTCTCTCTCTCTCTCTATATATATATATATATCTATATATATATATATATATATATATATATATATAGAGAGAGAGAGAGAGAGAGAGAGAGAGAGAGAGAAAAGAAGAAGAAGAAGAAGAAGAAGAAGAAGAGAGATTATTATTATTCACTCAATCAAAAAATTATATGTATTGTATATAGACAATTGTATTGATTCATTTGTAGTAGCTCATGATGTCATGATACCAATTCCTAAGGGATTTTGGTTATTTTCATATTTGTAATATCAACGTTAGATTGATGTTATTTATTATCATTATTTAGACTTTATTGTTACTTTTACGGTGTTTGGATTTGTATTTGATGACTGTTAGTTCATCTAGCGGATTGAGTAAGTGTGATCACGAGCTTAATGGAATTTCAAACCTACTTCCCCATGCCACGAAATCACACATCCTAGCAAATACTCACATGACGACACAATTTGGAATTGTCAAATCTTTCATAGTTAACTTATGGCAACATCAATAAGCCTCGAAATCATTGAATCTACAGGACATGTCTACTAGATAATGGAACCCAATTGGGAATAGTTTCTTGAGAGAGAATCCTGCTTCCTTGTTTCAAAAGAATTATAAATTTCTAATACTTGGTGAGATTGAACATATAAAAGATTGGACCTAGAATGAAAATGTCGATTTTGAAGATTGGACCCAAATTTATAAAATCCTTTGATCACTTAACATGTTTAAAGTTGTGGTTGTGGGCTATATCCATACTTAGACAAAATCAAGGAAAACCACGAAATGTGGCTGTCGTATTTTAATTAGGCTTAACATTTCAATGTAAGTTTGATAATTTTACATTGTTGGTCACTAATTAAGAATAATTTTAATAGGTTTTAGGTCCCCAAATACTTATTACCCTCTAAAGCACATGCATGCATGCATATGCAATAGACAAGTAATATATTGTGAGTAAAGCATCTGATTTTACGAGGACTTTTAACTAACTTCCTACTAAATTGTAGGAGATTTTGGGTCCACCACAAAGAGTGCTTTAAGGTCCAATAGGATTATTAGTTGACCCTAATATTTCCTATATAAGTACACATACAATATACAATAGAAGATACAAAAAAGCAGTAATTTTCTAAGCTCTTTTCTCCCAAATCAGATGAGGGGTTTAAATTGTGATATAGGGCTTGCTCCGTCACAGCGTGACAACCACCACCGACTAGTGATTCCAACCGCGATTCATCCGTCTTTCGCTTCACGAAGAACAAGTAAGTTCTTGTTTTACGATTTACGCGCTAATCTAATGTTTTTCATTTATCGCGTTACTTCATTGGTATCGGAGCCATAGGCTGATTTTATGGTGCGAATTAAATTAGAGTAGAGTAGTTCTAGCTTTTCTGCATGAAATAGAACTATGTTTATCTATTCTAATTTTTCTGTACAATTGGACTTATTAATATTTCGTGTGTTGGAGTTCCAGCATAATATGCTGGAAGTTCATACACAGGTGCACTAATCTCTAGTATATTATACTGGAACTTTTCGTGTTGCAACAAAATAGTGGGTATTTTTTAATGACTTTGCAAATACTAACTATTTATCAATTACCAGTTCGAAAACTGGCTAGCCCGTACTATTTTCACTTCAAAACCTGTAGAATGCTTCAATTATTTTAGCGATTAAAATTTAAAAAAATAGAATTCTTTTAAAAGAAGGTAGGGCTCAAAGCGCTGGCAGAACTAGTGAATTGGGCAGAAGGCCCAGTTTCATTAAAATAAATTACTTTATTAATCTATAGGTCATGGACTAAAGGTCCACTTCAAATTGGTCTGAATTATTTTATTTGCTGACAGATTTAAAAACGGCTAAAGGCCCACTTTCATATGTCTTATTTAATTTTATTTTGGGCTAATGGCCTAACTAAAATTCAAATGATTTTTTTAAGATAAATTCCAGATTTCAAACATTGGTCATACGGACCTAATTTTCAGAATATAAATTCAGTATTTATATTCTTTGTGAAAACTATAATTAATTTATTATACCAATTGCTTGAAATGTTAATTAGTTTAACATAAGATTTATTTGTTAAATTGTTTAACATGAATGTTAATTTGTGTAACATTATATTTATTTGTAACATTCTTCAAATGTTAATTAGTTTAACATAAGATTTATTCATTTAACACGTTTGAAGTCTTAATTTGTTTAACATTAAGCTTATTTGTTAATTTGTTTAACATGCTTGAAAGTGAATTTATTTAACATTATATTTATTTATTTATTTGTTTAGCATGCTTGAAATGTTAATTAATTTAACATTACTTTAGTTAATTAGTTTAACACATGCTTTATGTTAATTTGTTTAGCATGAAATCAATTTTAATTAGTTTAATATTAATATTACTTCTTAATTTGTTTAACATATGATATGTTAATTAGTTTAACATTAAAGTAAATATTATGTAAATTTGTATAGCATGTAGTAAATGTTAATTACTTTGACATTACTTTTATTTGCATGCTAATATAAGTTATTTGTTAATTTATGATTCATATGAGATTGTAAAATCATGATAGATAATTATGTTGTCTTAAACATGATTAAGACACTTAGCTAGATTATTGTATAGTTTGATTTTCATAATATTTTAATGTTTGGACGATGATTGGGAACACAGTGAACTTTCAACTCCATGATTAATATGTGTGTTTATTAACTTAATCAATTGATGCTTAGTGTCATAATATGTATGTAATTTGAACTTCGTGTCTTGAGTTAATTTTTTATTTTTACATGAGCCTCCTAATATTTTTTATTTCGTTAAAGAATGACTACTGCTTCGAAAAATATTGTTCCTGAGCTCAAGAAAGGGTTGAAACTCAACGGTGACAACAATGAGACCTGGAGCTTGAAAGTCCAGTCTGTGCTAGAGGAGCAAGAGGCCCTGGAGGCCATTTAATAATGTCATGAATGAGCCTGAGGAAGGCAACACTTGTCACGACAAAATTTCTCCTATAGGCCATTATGGCGCTCAACGTCGCCGCTGTGCAAGCCAACGGTGAAAAAGTCATGCATCTACTCTTTTTTTAAAAAAATTCAAAGTAGTCGATTTTTTTTTATCTTATTAAGTGAATGAGAAGTGGAAATTTTAATAAAGTAAAGCGAAAACTAATGAAAATGCAGTGAAATAAATTCTAAAAAACCATGAAGTGTCTACTAGCATGTTTCCAGGACCTGGTGTCACAAGTGTATGAGCAACTAGTAGAATATACAAAACACCAAGCTACTATATGAAATAGGGTAGACAGAATGTAAATACAAAAGAGAGACTGTGGGTGCTGCCAGACGCATCTGCCTCTAATCCTGCACGATTAGTGCAGAAGTGTAGCGTGACTACATAAATAAAATGCACCCAGTTAGTATCCAGTCTAACCTCGAAGAAGTAACGAGGGATCGACATTGACACTTACTATGAGCCAATAATATAATACAGAAATTCTAGATAGGCATGAAATATGTGAATAATAAAAATCACACAAGAGCAAGCAGTGAATAAATGATTCTTTAACTGATAGTAAATTCCAAAATCTTCATCTAACACATACTAGTTCCAAATCTTTCTCTCAAGCCATAACATAATATCAAGTGTAATCGGGCTCCGAGTATTATCACGCATGATTTATGCCGAGGTCATACGACCTGATAAAAAATACTGTGTGCACTGCCGAGGGTCGAATGGCACGAACCATAGATGCATCTATTATACTACCGAGGCGATCGGCTCACTCCCATGGGAGTAGAGAAGTTTACCTCGCTCGTAGAAGTACTTACGATGCAGGTGTACATAGATTTCTCAGAGTTATTATATATTCCTCAATTCTTCCGAAAAATAAGAAATCTAAATTGGATATTTGCAACTTTAAAATCCCTAGTCTCAGCTCTATTTAAGATAATTAATATGCATAACAAACATAACATCATAATTAAAGCATGATGTGGATCTAAGATTACCCGAACATCTCATGGAATATAGCTATGCACGGACTCTCGCCACCTAGTGCGTACATAGCTCCCCACACAAGTAGTACACAATAAGATACACCCAAGGGGATGAGTTCCCTCTTACAAGGTTAGGCAAAAGACTTACCTCGTTTTCAAGCTCACTTCCGATCCACAAATTCGCTCTAAATCCTCAACTCGGTGCCAAACAACCCAAAACTAGCCAAATATTATAAAAATTAATCAATATATACTCAAAAGTTTATAATTTAACTATTAGGGTAATTACCTAACCCAGATTGGAAGATTCCTAAAATTCACTCTCGGGCCACGTATCCGGATTTCGAAAATTTTTGAAGATAATATTTACCCATTATCTCATGAACTCAAACTCAAATATCTAATTTTCACCCAATTCCATAATTATTTTCGTGGTTAAATCCTATTTTTTATCAAAATCTAGGTTTTTCAACTAAACCCCACAATTTCTACACTTTTATGCTAAGAATCTACCCAAAATGCATGTATTAAACTCATCCTATATAGAAATTACTTACCTCAAAGTGTTAGTTGAAAACATCTCTTCAAAGAGCTCCAAAATCGCCCAAGAGATGAAAGAAATGAGCCAAAATAGCCTAAGTCCCGATATAAATGCACTTCACTGCCTCCTATCGATTTTCGCACCTGCAGAAGCTTCGCCGTTTCAGTGGGAAAATCCCCGCTCCTGCGGAACACATGCGAACCAGCACTAGTCGCACCTGCGGAAAAGCTCTGCACCTGCGAGCCCGCTTCTGTGGCTCGCCTCGCGCATCTACGAGCTACACCATGCTGCCTCCCTCCGCACCTGCGACTCCTCCCTTGCATAAGCGAGTCTTCTTATGCAGACTCTAGCTAGCCCACTCCCCAGCCGCTTCTAAGCACGATGGCTCGCACCTGCGAGCTTGCACCTATGGCTAGTCTCTCGCAGGTGCAAACGCACCAGAAATGTTGCTGCTTCAGTACTGCTCCCAAGCCCAAACGAGTTCCGCACATCTCGCGAATAGTACGAGAGGCCCCCGGGCCCCGCCCAACCATGCCAACAAGTTCATAAACATAAAACAGACCCATTCGAATTCTTGGAACACGAAAAACAACATCAAAACTAAGAATCACACTCCAAAACCAAATCGAATCAACTTATGAACTTCAAGTTCTTCCAACTTGTTCCGAACGCGTCGAATCCTACTTAAACTAATTGGAATGACATCGAATTTTGCGTGCAACTCTTAAATCACCATACGAAACTATTCCCAGGCTCGAAATCCTAAACGGACCTCGATAACACCAAAACCTACTCCAAACCAAATTTAAAGAACTTGAAAAACCTTCAATGCGCTAACTTTCAATAATAAGCGCCAAAACGCTCCCGGGTCATTCGAAACCCGATCCAAACATACGCCCAAGTCCAAAATCATCATACGAACCTATTGGGACCGTCAAATCCTAGCTCCTAGGTCGTTTACTCAAAACGTTGACTCAAGTCAAACTTAACCATTTTAAGCCAATATTAAGGAACTAAGTGTTCCGATTTCAACCCGAACTCTTCTAAACCCGAACTAACCATCCCCGCAAGTCATAAAATAGTAAAAGCACATACAGGGAATCTTATTTAGGGGAATGGGAATCTAGAAAGGAAAATGACCGATCAAATCGTGACAACATTGCTAAACATAGGCGTGAGCGTGAAGCCTATGACAGTTGGAAGAAAAAGAACTCCATTTCTCGCATTACGTTGTTGAGCACCTTGAATGATGATATCCTAAGGGAGTTTAAGGATCACCAAAGAGCTATGGATCTTTGAAATGCTTTGAGAAAAAGGCTTGGTACATGTTCTAATGCAAGGCCGCAATCCTTAATGATCAAATTTGATTCATATAAGAAACGCCCAGAACATTCAATGAAAACACATATGAGGCAAATGACAAATATGATTGGGGAGTTAAAAGATGCAGGTCATGTGTTGACTGATGAACAACAAATCCAAGTGTCATACACTCTTTACTTAGTTCTTGGGATCATATGAAAATGCATTTGACCAATAATGAGCGAATCATAACTCTGAAAAATCTCCGGAGGCATCTTCAGTTGGAGGAGGAACGACTTGAGGCTGCAAAGCCAATAGCTGAGTTGCACATGGCGACAACCTCCAAAACCAAGAGTGATTGAAAGAAAAGGAACTGGGGAACGAAGAGAGGGCTACCTCAAGCTCAGCCTGCTAAAAGAGCAAAGCCTGAAAAAGGCAAGAACAGACGTCTCAAACGTGTCAAAGTTGCTAAAGTGAAATACTATAATTATCACAAGAAGGGTCACTATGCCAAGAATTGTTCTAAACCTCCTAGAAAGGTATTTCATGATGCTCGAATTAGTGAAATTTGTGTTTCTAACTAAATTAGTGGATTGTAGACTTAGGAGCAACAGACCACATAGCCTGGGATCGCAGTGCCTTTGTTGAATTTCATTGAGTTCCACGTGGAGCAAAGTGGATATATGTGGGCAACAACAATAAAGTTGTTGTTGAAGAGATCTGTACATGCAAGTCAGTCCTGCGTGGTAGCCGAGACCTAATACTACATGATGTTCTCTTTGCACTAACAATTCACCGGAATGTTATTTCTGTTTCTGTTTTGCATAAGCTAGGATTTGACTTGTTTTGTCATGGAAATTCTGCCAGGTCGACTTTTGGTTCAACTTTATTTGGTTTTGGTCATGTGGCTGGAGGTTTAAGTCACAACCCGAATCTCAATATAAGTCATGATGTCACCCAACGTCGCCGTTAGGCAAGCTAAGGATGAACTACCAACTTAATAATTTATTTTATTATTTTTGAAATCATAAATTTTATTAAAAAAAAGAGATCAATGCATTAAAATAATCATAGATACGTACAATTTAATTACAATAAAAACTAATAGTGTCTCAATGTAAAGCAAACCATAAAGAAATTCTAGAACACCCCAAAACTCGATATTACCAGTGCATGAGCATCTACTAGGAAGTACAATGACAATACAACATCTGTCTGGAATACAAGATAGACATGATAAAGTAAATATTTATGATGGAAACTCTGTGTGCTGCGAATCAGAGCATGGAATGCAGCAAACCGTAAAGTCCCCTCAGTAGCTGCACCTACGCGCCCAAGTGACAACCAAAAGAACCTGTCAGATCTTGCACATTTAGTGCAAAAATGCAGCATAAGTACGTAAATCAACGCGTATCCAGTAAGTATCTAGCCTAACCTTGAAGAGGTAAAAATGAGGGTCAACATTGACACTTACTAGTGGTCCAGTAAATCAGATATAACAAAGTAGAAGGGTATGAAATATGGTAAGTAAACAATGAGTATAGATATAGGCAAATAATATGGTCTACAACTGAACAATGAACACAAAGGTCGTCAATTATCGGATACCTTCAAATGGAATACGTAATGGTCAATACCAAATCAACGGTCACATCTCAAGTCAGGAAACTCATGAGTACGCGGACTCCTTATCAAGTATTTCGCACGATTCTGCCGACGCGAGCGGACTGATCCCATAAGAGTGTTTCATAGAACTGCCGAGGCAACAGCGCGATCCTATAAAAGTATGATACATAATTCTGCCGAGGCGAATGGCCCGATCCTATTAGAGTGTGTTACAATATCCTACCGAGGCAATATGCCCGATCCCGTAAGAGTGTGTTACAATATCTTGCTGAGGTGAACGGCCCGATCCCGTATGAGTGTGAAGCTTTTACGGGTCTATGACCCCGCTTACGAATATACGTGTGAGTTATGGAATTAAAGAGAAACTTTCCGATGAATACGCACAACGTGAGAGAAATCTGAAAGAGAAGTACAATTCTTATGGCTAATCAAGTAGCTCGACAAATATCTAAAATAGCGAGTCTAGTCTCAGGTCATAATGCGAATTAAAGTAATTAAACAACCAAGAATAACTCAATTAGTACAATTAAAGCATGGCGTGAATCTAAGTCTACCCGGACATAATCAGGAACTCTAACATACGCACGGACACTCGTCACTTCATACGTGTGTAGCTCCCATAACATGTAGCATGTAATAAGTATAACACCTACGGGGTAAATTCTCCCTCACAAGGTTAGACAGGAGACTTACCTCGCTCCGAAGTTCCATAACCAGCTCCAACGCCTCTCTAACATGCCCGTCGATCCAAAACTCATCAAACAACGTGCAAACCAATAAACTCCAATACTCATAATTTAACAATTCATAACAATTCCCAACTCCGCTCGAAAAGTTAACAGAGTCAACCACGGGGCCCACGCGCCCGGATTCCAAAATTGTTTAAAGATAAACATTACCCATAACACCACATATTCAAATATATAATTTATTCCTAATTACATGTCCAATTTCATGGTCAAAATTCGAAAATACCATTTTTAAGTTTTCTTCCAAAAATTCCATAATTTCTATCAAATTCCATGTTAAAATCCATATATAACCAATTATTTAATTCGAAACAAGTAGGAATAACTTACCTTATGATATATGGCAAAAATGATCTTCAAGAATCACCCCAAATCGCCCCACATGAGCTTCAAGAACTTAAAAATGAAGAAATGAGCTCATAATCCCGAAATTAGATGTTTACTACACCTGTCAGGCCTCCTTCTTCGAGATAGCAGTCATTAGCCATGCGATCACGGTTAACAAAAGTTCCAGCATCGTTTCCTTCATCGCGATCGCGGCCAAAATCCCACGATCGTGATGTACAAATTATGTTTTCTTCTTCACAGAAACCCTTCTATATAATGGTCATAACCTTTTGTAAAATATTCCAAACGATAAACGGTTTGACTTTCTATATACTAGATTCAAATAGCTACAACTTTTATTTTTGGAGCATCTGCAAATTCTTTATAGATTTCAAGATATAAGCTCCTGAAGTCAGACTACTGACAGTAGAAAATCCTTCTACGTGATCGCGACCTTCCCTCCGTGATCGCGATTCACAAAGGCCTGGAATGCACTTTGCTCTTCGGGATAGCGACCCAAACCTCCGCGATCACGAAGAGCACCCCTGGCATCAGATAACAATAGTTCAAAATGGTCTAAAAGTGGTGCAAAACCACTCCAAAACTCACCCGAGATCCGAGGAACCCCGTCCAATCATTCTAACAAGTTTATATATCTTATGTAAACTTGTCAAAGGCTCGGAACATAAATTACAACATCGAAACCAAGAATTAAAGATCAAACTCAATTTCTTAAACTCTCTTAACTTTCAAACCTTCATCCTTCGTCGAACGCATCCGAATCACGCTTAAACATTTCGGAATGATGCCAAATTTTACGTACAAGTCACAAATCCCAATACGAACCTATTCCAAGGCTCGGAATCCCAAACGGACATCAATAACGCCAAAGTCCACTTCAACTCGAACTTAGGAAATTCTAAAACCTTCAAAATGCCAGCGATGCTCCCGGACCATATGATAATTAACTTGAACATATGCCAAAGTCCAAAATCATCATACGAACCTATTGAACCTTCAAATCCCGATTCCTAGGTCATTTACTCAAAAATCAAACCTTGGTCAAATCTTTTAACTTAAAGCTTTCGGATTGAGAATTTTCTTTCCAAATCAACTCCGAACTTCCCGAAAGTCGAAATAGGCCACACGTACAAGTCATAATACATGAACTGAAGCTACTCAAGGCCTCAAGCCGCCGAACGACAAGCTAGAGCTCAGAACGACTGGTCGGGTCGTTACATTCTCCCCCACTTAAACATATGTCCGTCCTTGAATGTGCCCAGAACCGTTCCGACTTGCCCAAAAGCACTATTTAACACATCATGCACCTAGCCATGCCACCACAACCCCTATGGGCACATTAGCTCAAGCCAGACTGAAGATCCTTCCTGCTACCTTAGCCTACCAGCCTTAGAACTAAATTCCAACACCCGGAATTCTCTGCGAGACCTAATTCTAGCATACGAACACCGTATCAATCTCAACCTGCTGTACCAAATATGATCATGCACCCATGCTGAAACCACACAATGCACCGCATAATTCGCATGCCCATAATAACATCATCCAACCGTAGAAGCTGCAAATCCACTAACATGATGCCCGTAATATACCTCATAACACATATAAGCATGGTTCCAACCCTCGCAATACTGCGATGATGAAAGAGACGTGTAGAATCTCATAACCACTCATCAAGTCAAAAATCCTTGGAATTTCTCCGCTCAACGAGAGCCCTTACCTCCTTCTGAAGTAAATAGTGACATTTCCCTCTAATATACCTTATATAAATCCGACTGCACTAACTCCAGGTTCAACCACCTCGTCTCACCCACTACCAGTTGCTCGACCAACAAGCCACATCAAAAATCATCCACAATCTCCTCTGATGACATCAATGCGCCAATAACTACAACTCAAATATGACTTATAAGGAAGAATGAACTCTGGCAAAGAACTACCCAGCCCGCGTAACAAATAAAATGGCCAAATAGATGCTATGAGCATATCTAAGAAATGAGAAACGAGGCACACAAAATAGGTATAAGGAACTGTACTCAACATCTCACTATTGCAATGTGCAACTTGATCCATACATGATACCGGTGGCGGCGTGCTGCCCGATCTACACATAACCATCAGTAGGGAAATACCCGTCAAGCCACAATTCTCAAACTCACAAAATGCCCGAATATCGACCACGAGCATGCCAAGTGCATAAATACAACCTTGACGGATAGCACCATGCACTACAAAACTCGAGCTCGACTAAGGTGCAATAAACGATAATGTCACGACCCAAAATCCAACTAGTCGCACCTAACCCAACTAGCTAGGTAAGCCAATTAGCAATAATAATCCAATTCATTGAGATTTACTGAGAAATGTAATGATACTATAACTAAACTTCTGTACAAATAATTCCCAAGGACTGGTAGTACAAATCATGAGCGTTTAAGAATTAGAGTTTACAAAGCTGGAATGAAATAAAGACATTATCTGTTTGAAATATACATGAACAGATTAATAATTCTAAAGCTGCTAAGAACAAGAGGCAGCTATGACCGGAATGCAGGTACATCTTCAATGCCAGCTCCCGCCATACACAACAACATTAGCATCCAAATCGCACGCAAGGTGTAGAAGTGTAGTATGAGTACAACCGACCCCATGTACTCAATAAGTAACAAACCTAACCTTAGGTTGAAAGTAGTGATGAGCTGGGACGAAAGCCAGAGTCCAACATCAATAGCCAACAACGGCTCATAACAATATAATAAAAGTGGTACAAGAAATAACTCAGAGATATGATATTCAGCTAGTTCACTGTTACGGAAAATAGTCATGCTTTTCAAGTATAACAGTAAAGCCCAATTCCTTCATCGAAATCACCAAAATATGAGTAAGTCAGAAAATCTGTGATTTTTCCCAAAACCTTTCAACAATAAGTAAGATGCTTCATTATCAGATAACAGGAGGAAAGTACATCTCTATGCCTATATGTCAATGTGCATGTGAAGTCATAAATATCACAACACTGTGTAACATGAGGAAATGCATCTCTATGCATGTATGTCAACTATGCATGTCAGATGCAATCCGTCACAGTGATGAACTCATGTACTCACACTCTCAGAGTACTCAATATCACAGTCTCATACTCCCCCACATCATGCTCACTTACTCAGCACACTCAGTCACTTAGCACTGTACAGGGTAGATCCATCCCAAATGCTAATAAATCATGTTGCGGCGCGTAGCTCGATCCCATCGTGAATCAATAGCAAATGCGCTTACTGTGGATGTATAGACTCCGGAGGAGCAGATCCAGCCCAAACGCTATAATAAGCCAATTATGGCATGAATCAATAAAGCCTGCTGTGGCATGCAGCCCGATCCAATAAATATCACTCACAAACAGGCCCTTGGCCTCACTCAGTTATCAATCTCTCCAGTCTCTCGGGCTCATAGTGTCTTGAAAACCAGCCCAAAAATAATAATATCATGTATCAATAAATAGTAATAGAGACTGAGATATGATATACAAATGAATGAGTATGACTGAGTATGTAACTGCAATTTAAGCAAATAACTCAACAGCAGATATGACCTCAATGGGTCCCACGGAATAAGCATATAGCCTAAACATGGTTTCTAACGGATCACAGCTTAATTACTCTAGCACGTAGAGATTCATGGATAAAAAACAATTTTAGGTAACTACACAGTATCATAGAAACAACCGCGTCATAATTCACATGGGGCACACCGACACGCCCGTCACCTAGCATGTGTGTCACCTCAACACCAAATATATATCACGTATATTCAGGATCATACCCTCAACAACAAGTTTTGAAGTGTGAAGAAGCAAAATCCAATACCCAGCAAGCCAAGCGATGCTCCAAAAATGCCATCTCGCACGTACCGATCTCCGAACGGCTCAAAACTAGCCAAAAGAAACTCAAGAACATCAAATAATGCCAAAGGAATCAAACCCAATCGATAAAGGTATAATCTTTAATAAAAGTCCAAAGTAAACCAAAAACTCAAACTCGGGCCCGAACCTCAAAACCCGACAAAACTCACAAAATTCGACAACACATTCAATTATGAGTCCAACCATACTAGTTTCACTCAAATCTGACTCCGAATCGTCGTTCAAAACTCAAAAATTTACTCTATAAAACTTTAGACAAAAAGCCCTAATTTTCTCTTAAAAATTCACAATCCAATTCCCAAAAACGAAGATCGATTCGCGATATATAGCCAAAACCGAGTAGGGAACACTTACCCCAATTCATATGTTGAAATTCCTCTCCAAAGTCGCCCAAACCAAGCTCAAAAAACCAAAAATGTGAAAAGAAAACGACCAGCTGTTGAATTATAGCTTCTACCCAGACCTTTCGCAAATGTGAACAAATAGTCACACCTGCGAAAAATCACTGAAGACTAGCCTATCGCACCTGCAGAATTTCCCTTCTTCTGCGCACACGCAGGTGCGACAACCACGCACGTTTTTGCACCACACGTCGCTTTTGCGGCTCACAATTACGCTTCTGCGGACGTGCAGATGCGCCCATCATTCTGCTTCTGCGTCTCGCCACTTCCAACCTGATTTCGCTTCTGCGACCAAAGGGCCACATCTGCAGGCTCGCATCTGCGATCAGCCCTTCGCAGATGAGGTTGCACAAGAATAGGCCTGCCCTCAGCCTTAACCAAGAATGATCCAAACGATCCGAACCTCATCTAGAACTCATCCGAGTCACTTGGGACCCCGTCCGAATATACCAAAAAGTCCTATAAGATAATTCAGACCTACTCGAGGCCTCAAATAACGTCGAAACTACGAATCGCACCTCAAATCAAACTAATTGAGCTTTGAATCTTTCAACTTCCAAAACTCGTACCGAAACATATCAAATCAACCCGGAATGAGCCCAAATTTTGCGCACAAGTCCCAAATGATATAACAAAGCTATTCCAATCCCCAGAATCACAATCTGAACCCGATATCATCAAAATCAACTCATGGTCAAACTCATAAACATTCCAAACCTTCAAATTTTCAACCGTCAGTTAGTGCATAAACCTTCTAGAAATATCCAAATGCAAATCAGGGCACACGCCCGAGTCCAAAATCACCATCCGGGCCTAACGGAACAATCATAACTATGATCCAGGGTCAAATACATAAAAGTCGAACTTGGTCAACTCTTCCAACTTAAGGCTTCCTAGTTGAGAATCTTTCTCCCAAATCAATTCTGATTAACCGGAAAATCAAAACCGACGATTCACACAGGTCATAATGCATCATACAAAGCTACTTAAAACTTCAAATAGCTTAACAAAGTGCAATTGCTCAAAACGACCAGTCGGGTCGTTACATTCTCCCCCACTTAAACATATGTTCGTCCTCGAACGTGCCAAGAGTTGTTCCTAAGCCGTCAAATCATTGTGTAACCTTACCATGCACATACCCGGGGGTGATCCAGCGTCACCCTATTCCATATAAGCTTGAAAACACATCATAACCGGAGATCATCACTTCAACCTTAGTCTGTAAGCCTCCGAACTCAATTTCCAACATCTAAAATTCCTTACAAGACCTGAATCTCGCATCTACACACTGTAAGTCTGATCAAGCTGTATCAAGCCATAACCAAAGCCCAAGATGCTGCCACTTGATGTACCACATAACTCAGATGCTCACAGCAATAACTTTTGACCGCAGTAGGTGTTCAAAACACACCCGGTACCGATAACAAACCTCATATAAAAAAAACCTCATTCTAAAACCTTCGTACACTGCTGATGATGAAAGAAACATGCAGAAACTCATAATCACTCATCAGATCAGCAAGTCACAGAGCTCTCTCGCCTAACCAGAATCATAGCCTAAATTCTAAGCCGACTCCCGATATTATCCTTCTAAACATACCGTAATCAAATTCGATAGCAATCACTTCCGGCCCAAAGTCTCCCTCTCATAAATACAAGCTACTCTACTGACACGCCACACCAATACTACCTAGAATCACAAACTATGCAATCCGTGCACCAATAAGAAAAAATTCAAATGCACCCAAAAATGAAAAAATGACTCAAATGAGAGAACCGTCCCGCAAGCTCAACAAGTACCACCAAAACGCAATGCTAAATCACACCGTAGAACCATAACACACAAATCTATCACAAAGGATCATATCCTATCATAACCTAGTTGCACTATGTGACCTATCCAAACACCGATCCATATGAAGTACCTCGAGCCCCCAATGCTCAAAATCAACAACCATGAGCAATTTGACACCAAGTACACAAGTGCATGACCATAACCATGGAGAAGCAAATAACACAATATACCATAGCTCAGAAAGACCATAACTAAGGCGCAATCAACCATTCAACACCCGAACTCCGCTATAAGGCCCAGATAGAACCGCATCACGTGTGCATATAACCAACAAATAACGACCCCTCGTAGCATAGAAACGTATCACATAGAACATATCAGAACATGTTCAAGCTCAACTCTAATCGAATGACACACTTTCCAACAATAACGATGCTGAGTCAACAACTCTGACCCAAGTGTGGAATACACATCCTCCTCTGGCCTACCAATGGGCCCCCAAATCAACTCCGATCATCGCCAAATAGATAAATAGCCCTCCAAAAAGTCCACAACGATCTAACCATAACACGTACTAAGTCTAGCCAACTTTGGCCACATCTTCACAGTTCGCAACTCCCAAGTAATCAGCTTATGAGGTTTCCCAGTCTCCAAATCCATAAAACACATGAATCACCATAGCCGATCCCAACGCCACCACTCGTATGACTAACACATCTCTCCTACATAATCATCCCCACGAGAAATAATTCTACAATTCTTCCATGCCACGTAGCAAAATCTGAACATCAGCAGTCGATCAACCAGATGAGCACTGCAATACCAATGAAGCATCCGTAAGTCAAAACACAATGTGCCTTCTGATATGCGCACCCTCTCCAGCATTACCAAGTAGTTATAGCATTCATCTAGTCATATAAAACTATCCATGTTGCCGAAGAATTCATGACCTTCCCTTCAAAACTGACCTGTGACCTTGCACATGCAAATCTCAATCCCACACAACACACCACATCTATCATGCCATCATATGAAAAGTACTAGAATCTCATAATCAACTCTGAGTCACAAGCAAACTACATACTCAATTAGCCAGGAACTTTTCACATGTTCCCATCCAGTAGAAAATCACAATACTCAATATGCTCCTCACGCTGGTAGAAAATATCCGTCTCAAACCGTGATAGAAATCATCGAGAACACTTTGAAATCTATTTGCACATAACCAATCTATCAGAATTGAATCTCTCTAACTCAATCAAGCCAGGCAGATCGCCAAATCCAAGAGTATTGACACAAAACACCCATAAAGCTTCACCTCATCATAAGAACCAAAAGAATCGAGCATACCATTACCATACTGATCCAACCTACTACCAAGTTGTTCTATTTCCTTCGAGCTTCTTCTGAATTGCCTTCAAGTTGATACTTCTCCTCACCATAATACCACGATCCTCAACCAAAACTCACCACACGAGACCCTAGCATAAAACCACACCTCTCTAGGGCCCATAAGCCAGTGTATTCCCTCTTAGGCACCCCAAAAGTACCATAACCGAGACATCCACTCTAAAGAGACTTTCTGTGAATCTAAAGCCATTTCTTTCACCTTCTTGATACCGAAATGTATAATCCATAATGATATAGAAATATCGCGACTATTGACACTATCCAATGTAAATCTCAAATTCTAGCCATACACAAATCCAATAAATTCTCAATTGCTACATATAAATCTTGAATCCATGAGAACCTTCTCGATAATCATCCACTCTACTCAAATCTTAATTGCACCGTCCAAACAGACCGAACGACATGGGCCTCATTAGCAAGACAACACCCAAAGAAGTAACCCTGGCTTAACGTAACCAAGCAAATTCCTACCCATGCACACTACATTCTTCACGAATAACAACTCAATCATTCCTTGATTCCCATACACCCATAAACTGTAATACACCATGCATCTAGGAATATACTTTCTTAAGTCATCCTCAAAACCAACCTCTGCAAGTCATAAACAACCCACACGTATGCCTCAACCGAAACCAATACAGCATGCAACCATGCAATCAAATCGTCGATAGCAGACTCCCCCGCTTGGCTCAAGGACATAGATCAAAACACACGATAACTCTTAATGCCCATACCCTATTACTGCCATAATCCCGCACCGAAATTCAACTCAATCCTCTATAAGCTCATGTAACACAAACCATCTGATACCTCAAATCATCTGTAAATCTGGCATTCATCCACGTGAAGGTCAAGTCAACTATACAACCGATCCAAACTCAAATCGCACAAATATAACCCACTGGTAGAAAAGAAACCCTCCACGCAACATCATAAGGATCACACATCCATAAATTACCCCGCAGGTGATAACCCACTTGCTTAGACTCAAATTGACATCTCTCTATACCCTTTCACAGCCACGACTAATACGCATTCCCTTAATCTTCCCGAGTCTAAACTCATCAACAAGACATGAAAATCTACTTCATTTCGCAAATAAACAACATGAAAGATTCTGCATTATGATCATAACTCGAGACTATACGTCATATTAAGACAAAAATCAAGCACCCAATAGTCCTCTTTTTTTTACATCTCAAGAAAACTCTTCTCGTCACATTCAAACCATCTGAACACATCCCGCAGTCACATCATACTCATCAGATGGCCATCCAACCACTCATCGAGCCACAAATTCCACTCATAGGGACACCACCGGACATATGAGTCCAAAAGCACGTGCTCACACAACCAAAATCCCCGTGCTCAAGCTACAGTCAAAACCCAACCTTAAGTTCTCCAGGCTGGCCCATCATCATCACACAGAAAACACATCTCGCACCTCATCCATGGAATCATAAGCCGTCGACGTACAGCTGATACCAAGCGCTCACGTACGCATACAAGTGAATGGAAGGAATTCAAAGAGATATTCTTCAAGATGAATCAATGCCGCACGATAAAGAAAGAAAGATGGGAAGTTTACCCTAAAGGTCCTGTAGCCTCTCAAAGATAGGTATGGACATCAGCATACCGATCCGCAAGACTCTATTAGACACTTGCTCATGACTCATAGAACCTAAGAACCTAGAGCTCTGATACCAACTTCTCATGACCCAAAATCCAACTAGTTGATGGAACCTAACCCAACACGCTAGGTAAGCCAATTAGCAACAATAATCCAATTCATTGAGAATTACTGAGAAATGTAATGATACTATAAGTGAACTTTTATACAAAGAATTCCCAAGGACTGGTAGTACAGATCATGAGCTTCTATGATTTAGAGTTTACAAAGCTGGAATAAAATAAATACATCATCTATTTGAAATGTACATGAACAGATTAATAATTCTAAAGCTACCAAGAACAAGAGGCAGCTATGACCGAAAAGCAAGTACATCTTCAATGCCGGCTCCCGCCATACACAGCGACATCATCATCCAAATCTACACGCAAGGTGCATAAGTACAGTATGAGTACAACCCACCATATGTACTCAAATGGTAACAAACCTAACCTTGTAGTGACAAGATTGGATGAAGGCCAGAGTCCAACACCAATAGCCAACAATAACTCATAATAATATTATAAAAGTCGTACAAGAAATAACTTAGAGATGTGATACTCAGCTAGTTCACATTTATGGAAAATAGTCATGCTTTTCAAGTATAACGGTAAAGCCCAATTCCTTCACCAAAATGAGTAAGTTAGAAAATCTGTGATTTTCCTAAAAACTTTTAACAATAAGTAAGATATTTCATTATCAGATAGCACAAGGAAAGTACATCTCTATGCCTACATTTCAATGTACATATGAAGTCATAAATGTCACAAAACCGTGTAACATGAGGAAATGCATCTTTATACCTGTATGTCAACTATGCATATCAGATGCAATGTGTCATAGTGATGAACTCATGTACTCACACTCTTAGAGTAATCAATATCAAAGTCTCATACTCCGCTCATTACGCTCACTTACTCAGCACACTCAGTCACTCAGCACTGTACAGGGCAGATCTAGCCCGAACGCTAACAAATCCTACTGCGGTGCGTAGCCCGATCCCATCGTGAATCAATAGCAATTGCACTCACTGTGGGTGTGCAGACCCCGGAGGGGCAGATCCAGTCCAAGCGCTATGATAAGCTAATCATGGCATGAATCAATAAAGCCTGCTGTAGCGTGCAGCCTGATCCCATAAATATCACTCCCAAATAGGCCCTCGGCCTCACTTAGTTATCAATATATGTTGTCTCTTGGGTTCACAATGTCATGAAAATCAGCCCAAAAATGATGATATGATGTATTAATAAATGGCAACAAGGACTGAGATATGATATGCAAATGAATGAGTATGACCGAGTATGTAACTGCAATTTCATCAAATAACTCAACAGTAGATATGACCTCAATGGGTCCCAACAGAATAAGAATATAGCCTAAACATGGTTTCTAACATGGGTCACAGCTCAATTACTCTATCACGTAGAGATCTCATGGATAAAAAACAAGATTAGGTAACTACACAGTACCACAGAAACAACCGAGTCATAATTCACACGGGGCACGCCCACACGCCTGTCACCTAGCATGTGCGTCACCTCAACATCAAACATGTATCACCTATATTTAGGGGTTCATACCCTCAGCACCAAGTTTAGAAGTGTTACTTACCAAAAATAAGCCAAATCCAATACCGAGCAAGCCGATCGATACTCCAAAAATGCCATCCCGCACGTACCGACCTCCGAAAGGCTCAAAACTAGCCAAAAGAAACTCAAGAACATCAATAATGCCAAAGGAAACAAACCCAATCGATAAAGGTATAATCATTAATCAGAAGCCCAAAGTCAATGAAAAAATCAAACTCGGGCCCGCACCTCGAAACCCGGAAAAACTCACAAAATCCGACAACCCATTCGATTATGAGTCCAACCATACAAGTTTCACTCAAATCCGACTCCGAATCGACGTTCAAAAGTCAAAAATTCACTCTATAAAACTTTAGAAAAAAAACCTCAATTTTCTCTTAAAATTCACAATTCAATTATCAAAAACAAAGATAGATTCGCGAAATATAACCAAAACCGAGTAGGGAACACTTACCCCAGTCCATATAGTGAAATTCCTCTCCAAAGTCGCTCAAACCGAGCTAAATATCCAAAAATGTGAAAAGAAAACGACCAGCTCTCGAATTATAGATTCTGCTCATAACTTTTGCAAATGAGAACATCAAACAACGTCGAAACTACGAATCACACCTCAAATCAAACTTAATGAACTTTGAATATTTCAACTTCCAAAACTCGTGCCGAAACATATCAAATCAACCCGGAATGAGCCCATATTTTGCTCACCGGTCCCAAATGATAGAACGGAGCTATTCCAATCCCCGGAACCACAAATTTCCAACTTTTGCCAATTAGTGCCAAAACCTTCTAGAAATATTCAAATGCAAATCTTGGCACACGCTCGAGTCCAAAATCACCATCCGGACCTAATAGAACCATCGAAAACTCCGATCCAGGGTAAAATACATAAAAGTCAAACTTGGTCAACTCTTCTAACTTAAGGCTTCCTAGTTGAGAGTCTTTCTCCCAAATCAATTTCGATTAACTTGAAACCAAAACCGACAATTTACACAGGTCATAATGCATCATACGAAGCTACTCAAGACTTTAAATAGCTGAACGGAGTGCAATTGCTCAAAACGACTGGTCGGGTCGTTTCAGACAAGCTACATAGGACCACAACACACGTGTTAATAATCAAGTCGTCTCACAACCCACGTGGCATAAAAGAGTAGCATTTGAAATAGACGACGCCAGGAATACCATCCACTACGCCCGAAGACCCGTCCATAAGCGATGCTATGCTGAATAAGCATTTCTGATCTGGTATAAAATATACATTCACATAAGGCATACCAACGGACCTCAAGCCGATTATGATCATCTCCAAATGGGTCTATAATCACCCAAAGATCCACAATGACCATATCCATGACACACACAATCAACCGTCAAATTAGAACTAAACTTCCACAGTCCGCAACCAAAGAAAAAGAGTGCCTCTCAGACATAAACTCTCCCATCAACGCAGTACTAGAATCTCCATACCTGATTTCAATCTCTACCATATAAATGGCTAACATGTCACCCTTATACAATCATCCCGCAGGAGTCACTTCACGACCTCCCACACTAGGTAGCAAGGTCTGCACATCCATACCACCAACCGTACTAATTCTGTAATGCAAATCAAGAATCTGCAAATCAATACACCATGCCTCTTATACAAAACACCGTTCTGAGGCTACACTAGGATAGCGCCAGCATACTCTGAACATCTGAAATCTCCCCCCCCCTCGCTCTTTTGAGCTCGTGACATTTTTATCAAAACTGAAGTGCAACCCTGATCCTCAACTTCCAATCTCCATACCGCTCATTACACATATCATGCTGCTACTCGAGAGTATAAGAATTTCATCATAATCTCCTGAACCATTAGTAGAGTTAACGCTTCATCGGCTCGAAACATTTCACTTAACTCATCTCAAAAGAAGAATCGCCACCCATAACCAACTTCCCATAACTGCAAAAAATGCAAACCTCAATCTCGGTCTAAATCGCCATAACTCTTCCGGGATCCACTTATACATAACCAAGCCATCAGAATCAAATACCTCCAAATCAATCGAACCACGGTGGCTGTCAAGACCGCACATACAGCCACGAACCACTGGTATAGCCTTTAAACACCGAAGAAACTGATCATTTCCACAACCCGGTTGATTCAAACCATTACTAAACTCTACTTCTCCCAATTTACTCTTGGCTTGCCTTCGAACTAATTGTTCTATTCAAACACATAATGGACCCCAAACTACATTCATCCCGAGTGACCCAAATCACAAAACCATATTGTCTCAATACACATCAGCCATCTCATACCATCCTCGTGCACTCAATAGTATCTCCCGCTGATACACTCGTCTGGAAGCCCTCCTGCAAATCCGAAGTTGTTTCTCCCATTTCTCTAACACTGCAACGTAGAACCGATGATAACATAGATATTCCCCAAGTATTCTTCACACTCTGCTGCAAAACCCAATCCTTAGCCACATAACGAACCCAAAATCCTTAAACACCGCACTTTAATTCTTGAACCTACTATTGTTGAGAGTCACCCATTCTGACCTGGTCCCGAATATATAACCAAACTCTAGTGCTATGCTAGCACATGAACACTTCTAAAGAAGCAACCGGATGAATTCTTTTCCTTGCACATCATATCCACAAGAAACATTATTCCGAGTCATCCCCAACATTTGCACATGAATCGATAAGGTGAAATGTAGCACATATACGTCAAATTCTTTGCCCAAAATATTGTTGATGTTTTTTTTCTTCTCTTGGTCATAACTAATCCACCAATGCACCGATGACCAAAAACTACATAGGCACACAAACACGTGACCCAATCATAGATGGCGGGCTCCCCCACTTAGCTTCACGCTACAATCACATAGATCCAGACCCCACAATGATTTCTTCTTCCTAGTTACCATGATCCCACGCTGTTACTCGGCCAACTTCTCACAAGCTCTTGTTGCACCAATCATAACACATCCCAAATTATCATCCACCAGTGCACGCTCAACTTCCCAGGGGTCATACTGTCTTTTTCAAGCGACCCAAGCTCGCATCGCGATACATGCATCCCATGTTGGGCAGAAAGTAGAATGCTTCGTAGGAACCTCCTCAAAACCACGCAACCAGTAACCTACTTGCAGGAGATAGCCCACCTGTGTAACCTCATATTGACCTCCTCCAAAATCATTGTTGTAGTTACCTCCATCATGAAATCAATTAATCTCTCTGGGTCCACACTGATCCGCCAGCCGTGAGAATCCCTTTATTCATTAACATCACCTGAAGGTCCAACAATGTGGTTCAAACTTGAAGTTGTATTGCATCCAAAACAAAAATCGAATACTCTCACTTTCCTACATTCCAATCATGCCCTTCTCGTCACATTCAAAATTCCTAAGCACAGAGACCACCTCAAGGATCATCTCCCTCTAACCATCAACACTGGAAATGATGATTCGATCCTGAAGTCACAATATACAACCATCTCTGATAACTTCCTCGTAGGTTCCAACTCAGAACACCGTGCCCAGAGGCAAACAAATGAAGGCCAACATGCCGATGAGCCTCAATGCATTCAATCAAGGACGGCGATACCACAATATCAATAAGAATTCCACCAAATTCAGAAATATCAAATCTAGACCGTAGGCAACTCCAACACTGGGCTGAAATGACATAACACTCCTCCACAAGGCGAAGATAATGTTTCGCCCGCATTCACAGAGAAAAGCATCCTACATCGCATTTGTAGCATGTTCTCAACTCGTCGGTGCTCAACTGATAACAAATGCTCAATGTCATGTACGAATGAGTAAGAATGAACCGAAGATATAAGCTTCAACAAAATCAAATCGCACGATGAGGAATCAAGAAAGGGAAGTTCTCCTAATAGTCATGTAGCCTCTCGAAGATAAGTATAGACGTCTCTGTACCAATCCGCAAGACTCTAATAGACTTGCTCATGACTCGTGAGACCTAAGTAAAACTAGTGCTCTGATACCAAGCTGTCATGATCCAAATCTCAATATAGGTCGTGATGGCACCCAACGTCGCCGTTAAGCAAGCCAACGGTAAACTACCAACTTAATTATTCATTTTATTATTTTTGAAATCATGAATATTATTAGATAGAGAGATCAATGCATTAAAAAACTCGTAGATACGTACAATTTAATTACAATATAAAGTAATAGTGTGTCAATGTAAAGAAAACCATAAACAAATTCTAGAATACCCCCAAAACCCGGTGTCACAAGTGCATGAGCATGTACTAGAGAAGTACAATAACAATACATCTGTCTGGAATACAAGATAGACAAGATAAA
The DNA here is from genome assembly GCA_002018475.1 of Nicotiana obtusifolia. Taxonomy (NCBI): domain Eukaryota; kingdom Viridiplantae; phylum Streptophyta; class Magnoliopsida; order Solanales; family Solanaceae; genus Nicotiana; species Nicotiana obtusifolia. The sequence continues at coordinate 290,199 of MCJB01031417.1, forward strand.
GTAAATATTTATGATGCAAACTCTATGTGCTGCGAATCATACCATGGAATGCAGCTCACCATAAAGTCCCCTCATCAGCTGCGCGTACACGCCCAAATGACCTCCAAATGAATCTTTCAGATCCTGTACATTTAGTGCAACATGAGTATGTAAATCAATGCGTATCCAGTAAGTATCTAGCCTAACCCCGAAGAGGTAGTGACGAGGGGTCGACATTGACACTTACTAGTGGTCCAGTAAATCAAATATAACAAAGTAGACAAGTATGAAACATAGTAAGTAAACAATGAGTACAGATATAGGAAAATAATACGATCTACAGCTGAACAATGAATACAAAAGTCCACAATTATCGGATACCTCCTCAAATGGAATACGTAATGGTCAATACCAAATCAACGGTCACATCTCAAGTCAGGAAATTCATGAGTACGCGGACTCCTTATCAAGTATTTCGCACGATTCTACCGAGGCGAGCAGTCGGATCCCATAAGAGTATTTCATAGAACTGCCGAGACGAACGGCCCTATCCCATAAGAGTGTGATACATAATTCTACCGAGGCGAAGTGTGTTACAATATCCTACTGAGGCGATCGGCCCGATCCCATAAGAGTATGATACAATATCTTGCCGAGGCGAACAACCCGATCGCATAGGAGTGTGAAGCTTTTATGGGTCTATGACCCCACTCACGAATACACATGTGAGTTATGGAATTCAAGAAAAACTTTTCGATGAATACGCACAACGCAAGAGAAATCCGAAAGAGAAGTACAACTCTTATGGCTAATCAAGTAGCTCGTCAAATATCTAAAATCGAGAGTCTAGTCTCATGTCATAATGCGAATTAAAGTAATTAAATAGGAAAGAATAACTCAATTAGTACAATTAAAGCATGGCGTGAATCTAAGTCTACCCGGACATAATCAGGAACTCTAGCATACACATGGACACTCGTCACACATACGTGGATAGCTCCCATAACATGTAGCATATAATAAGTATAACACATACGGGGTAAATTCCTCCTCACAAGGTTAGACAGGAAACTTACCTCACTTCAAAGTTCTACAACCGGCTCCAACGCCTCTCTAACACCCTAAACCGATACCAATCGATCGATACTAGTCAAACAACATGCAAACCAATAAAAATATACTTCAATACTCACAATTTAACAATTTATAACAATTCTCAACTCCGCTCGAAAAGTCAACAAAGTCAACCCCTGGGCCCACGCGCCCGGATTCCAAATTTGTTTGCAGATAAACATTGCCCATTACACCACGAACTCAAATATATAATTTATTCCTAATTCCATATCCAATTTCGTTGTCAATATCCGAAAATACCATTTTTAAGTTTTCTTCCAAAAATTCCACAATTTCTATCAAATTCCATGTTAAAATCCATATATAACCCATGTATTTAACTCAAAACAAGTAGGAATAACTTACCTTATGATATATGGCGGAAATGATCTTCAAGAATCACCCCAAATCTCCCCACATGAGCTCCATGAACTTAAAAGTGATGAAATGAGCTCAAAATCCCGAAATTAGATGTTTAATACACCCTCCAGGCCTCCTTCTTTGTGATCGGAGTCATTAGCCATGCGATCGCGGTTAACAAAGTTCTACCATTGTTTCCTTCATCGCGATCACGGCCAAAATCCCACGATCGCAATGTACAAATTATGTTTCTTCTTTACAGATACTCTTCAGTATAATGGTCCTAACTTTTTGTACAAAGATCCAAATGATAAACGGTTTAATTTTATGAAAACTAGATTCAATAGGCTACAACTTTAATTTTTAGATCATCCCTAAATTCTATATAGATTGCAAGATATAAGCTTCCAAAGTCAGATTACTGACAGCAAAAAATCCTTCTACGCGATCGCGACCTTCCCTCCGCGATCGCGATTCACAAAGGCCTGGAATGCGCTTTTCTCTTCGAGATAGCGACCCAAACCTCCGCAATCGCGAAGAGCACCCCTGGCATCAGATAGCAACAGTTCAAAACGGTCTAAAAGTGGTGCAAAACCACCCCAAAACTCACCCGAGGTCCAAGAACATCGAAACCAAGAATTAAAGTTCAAACTCAATTTCTTAAACTCTCTTAACTTTCAAAACCTTCATCCTTCGTCGAACGCATCCAAATCACGCTTAAACATTTCGGAATGACGCTAAATTTTGCGTACAAGTCAGAAATCACAATACGAACCGATTCCAAGGCTCGGAATCCCAAACGGACATCAATAACACCAAAGTTCACTTCAATTCGAACTTAGAAAATTCTAAAACCTTCAAAATGCTAGCTTTCCTCAATAACCATCGAAATGCTCCCGGACACATCCGATACTTAACCCGAACATACGCCCAAGTCCAAAATCATCATACGAACCTATTGGAACCTTTAAATGCTAGCAGTTTACTCAAAATTCAAACCTTGTTCAACTCTTTCAACTTAAAGCTTCCGAATTGAGAATTTTCTTTCCAAATCAACTCTAAACTTCCTGAAAATCGAAACTGATCACACGTACAAGTCATAATACATGAAGTGAAGCTAATCAAAGCCTCAAACTGCTGAATGATGAGCTAGAGGTCAAAATGACTGGTCGGGTCGTTATAGTTTAATTATTATGGATTTGGATTATAATTCATTTAATAATAATGCTAGTTTTTCTATGTGTGTTACTTCACATAAATATGATAGTGATGTAAACATATGCATACTAGACTTGGTTATAATTGCCAACAAAGAATGCAAAGGTTAGAAAAACAAGGTTTTCTTTCCAACATTGAACTTGTGGAATTATCCACTTGTGAAAATTTTCTAGCTGAAAAATCTGCAAGAAATCCTTTTGGTCAGGCGACTAGAGCTGAATATCCTTTGTAATTAGTCCATTTGGAAATATGTGAGCCTATGAATGTTAGGGCTAGGCATGGAGCAAGTTATTCATCACATTTATTGATGACGTTACCCGTTTCAATTATATCTATTTAACTTCCCACAAATCAGAAGCAATAAGTTGCTTCAAATGCTATATGAGCTTAGTGGAAAATCAATTAGACAAGAAGATAAAATCTCTTCGAACTAACCGTGGTCGTGAATACTTTTCAACCCAGTTTAATAATTTATGTGATGAAAAGGGTTCATCAGTTTATATCCCAAATACTCCACAACAAAATGATGTTGTAGAGAGAAGAAAAACGCTCCTAGAAATGGTTAGGTCAATAATGGCACAAGCTAACCTCCCAATTAGTTACTGGGGTGATGCATTGATTACTACCACCTATGTACTTACCGAGTGCCTCCAAAATTAGTTACCACTACTCCATATGAATTATGGACTGGAAGACAACCTGACCTGAGTGTTGGACCTTAGGGCTATGCTGCCTATACACATGATTTCTCAAACAAATATGGAAAATTGGGCCCGAGAGGAATGAAAAGTTTCTTTATAATATAATCTGTAACCTCAAAGGATTATGTGATTATATGTCAGCTCGACAATGAGAGTGTAACTGAGTTTGAATCACGAGAATGTCACATTCTTAGAGGATGAGTTCCCTAAGAAGGGAGAGGTAGGTCAAGACCTAACCTTATTTGAGATAATGGATCAAGAAGTACAAGGATCACTTCATTCGAGTGGGAAAATTTTAGAAGATGATGAATTAGTTTCTCATCAACGACCTCCTTCATCATCAGATGAGAATGAAAGTAATCCGTCTATATTTAGTGGAAGTGACCAAATGGATTTTCTTCCAAGTGGGAGCGAGATGGTCACGGATCTTGTTCCAAGTGGGAGCGGGATGAATGTTCTTGATCCGAGTGGGAGAAATATTAATCCAAATGGAAACAATGATGAATTACAAATAAGATGTGGTTCTCGTAAAAAGATTCACTGCCGATGATTTGATGTTGAAGGCAGTGAACTATTCATGATGCTCCTACAAGAAGAAAACGAGCCTAAAAATGTTAAAAAAAAAAAAAAAAAAAAAAAAGGCTCTCTCATGCCCTTCTAAGGATAAATGGGCAAAAGCAATGGAAGATGAACTAGAGTCTATGAGAGTCAACAAAGTTTGGGAACTAGTTGACCTCCCTGAAGGACGTAAAGCAATTGGGAGAAAATGGGTTCTCAAAATTAAGCTCAAGGCTGATGGCACAGTTGACAGATATAAGGCTCGACTGGTGGCGAAAGGGTATACACAGCAGAAAGGAATAGACTACGAAGAGACTTTCTTGCCTGTTGTATGATTTATCTCTATTCGCCTAGTTCTAGCTATAGTTGCAAGCTTAGATCTTGAATTACATCAGATGGATGAAAAGACTGCCTTTCACAATGGAGAACTAGATGAAGAAATCTATATGCAACAACCTGAGTGTTTCATTGAAAAGGGCCACGAACAAAAGGTTTGTAGACTTTTGAAGTCTACTTATAGACTCAAACAATCTTCAAGTATATACGCTTTCGGAATGTTGTTGTATCCAATGATTGATGGATGACGACCATTGTGTTTGTATCAAAAGATCAAGGAACAAATGTGTGATTTTAACATTGTATGTAGATGACATACTTATAGCTAGAAATGATAAGGAGTTTATAACCGAGATAAAGTCATGGTTGTCATCCCAATTTGAGATCAAAGATATAGGTGAAGCTGCATATATTCTTGGAGATTGTCCAAAGAAACTATTATATTTCTGACAAGAAAATTACATTAGAAAAGTTCTTGAAAGATTCAATATGCAAAATAGTAGCCCAGTTGAAACTCCTATCAGTAAAGGCCATATCGTGGGAAGTCAGATGTGTCCTAAGACTCCTAAAGAGACAGAAAGAATGACCCGGGTTCCTTATAGGAGCGCAGTCGGAAGTCTAGTGTATGATATGGTGTGCCCTAGACCTTATATCTGTTGTTGGCTTGGTAAGTAGATATCAAACCGACCTAGGTTTAGCACATTGGCAAGCAGTAAAGAGGATCATGAGATATCTGAAGGGGACTGCTGATTATGCGTTTTATTACCAAGGTGGCAAGGATCTGCGATTAGTTGGATGCGGTGATGCTGATCATGGAGGAGATCTAGACGAGAAGAAGTCTACCTAAGGATATTTTTTCTTACTCAGTGATGGTGCTATATCATGGAGTAGTAAGAAACAATCATGTGTATCATTATCTACGATGGAAGCAGAATACGTGGCTCTTGCATCAGTAGCACAAGAAGTTGTTTGCTTGAAAAAGTTCTTGGAACACTTGTTGGATATCGCAGAAAATTTTGAACCAGTGTTAGTCTACTGTGACAGTGAGCTGCAATATCCTCTACTAAGGACCGTAAGATTAATTGTAAAATCAAACACATAGATATTAAGCATAACTATGCGAGAGACATGGTTAGACGCAAGGTAGTGAATATGAAGTATGTGTCTACAAAAGATATGTTAGCAGATCCATTGACCAAGTCTTTGTCTATAGATGCATTTGTGAGACACACTAGATCTCAAGGCTTGCGTAGACTTTGAGATGCTTTATTTTGATAGTCATTTTCTTGTGTTCACAAAACTGATATTCTTTTATTATCAATAAAGTTGATTTATATACATACATATTTATATTGTTGAATGTTTTGTGCATTCTTTGTTCATTTATTTTTTTATAAGTATGTCAGGTAGACAAGAGGTTGGCCTTCTCATGCAGGCAACCTCCTCCTTATCTTAGTGATGTGAGGAGAAGAGGCATGATTTTAAGCAAAATTATCATAAGGATAATTTGAGAGCTATTCTCTTAAAATCATAATGTCGCTTAAAAATTGACATAAGATCATTAGGGTGAAAAACATTCACCTAGTCCACTTTTTGAGCCAGATGTGAGTTTAAAATGATATTGTAGATTAAAGAACTCAAATTTAGATAATTATGGTGTCTAAAGATCATTTGTACAACATTCTTTATGAGATAAAGACATAAGCTCCTTGAGAAAAAGGATAAAATATTGTAGCACATGTTTCATACCATGAGTGCTAATGTCGACCAATTAGGTTAACATAAGTCCATTCTCAACTTATTGTTGTGTGAGACCCAGAGCTTTTATGGTGGCTCAAGATTTTATACCCTCAGAGACTCCGATCAGATATTTGAGACTCAGTGTGATGTTAGCAATCTTAGTGTGTTTTCAGAGGACCATGAACACAGATTCGGTCTACCGGAGCATATCTAGGAAAGCAATCAAACTAATGTTAAAGGGATCGTGAGAAGAGGAAGATAATTGATAGAATTTCATTTATTTGTATTCACTGGTGCACCAGTTATAACTTATGAGTTATGATTGTGAATACAAGAAATAGTGATATATGAGATTTTGAGATTATATCAAATATGTTCGACAAAGTCAGAAAGAGAGAGTCTGGCGATACAAAGCTAAGAGGAGGCGACACCATCGAGCTTCGTCGTCAGTGCCGACGCCGGCCGGCGAGGCTCCTAGCCATCACTTCTACCACTCCTCACATAACACACAATCCAAAATAATCCCAACCACAAACCACTCAGCTACAGAATGGCCGACGAAAAGTGAGAAGGCATCGACTGAATCGACAATCTTCCACCGGCGATAATGGAGAAACCAGCCGGTGAAACTCCGGCTGGACAGCCCCCATCAAACTCCTCAAACCCTACAACATCCTCAACCCAACCCCTTGATTTCGCTAAAGTCCTTAAACCAAACACCCTAAACAACGCTGTCAGCAAGAACTCTAGCCAAAAAATTGAGCCAATCTCCTTCAGACGAGCAACCTACCTGCATGGGCAGCCGATTGTCAAATTCACAGAGTCAGAGGTCTCTCGCATGAACCACATTGAGGGATTGCAATACGCAGTCATAGGAAAATTCTAATACGGCTGGCCGGAATTACAGGAGCTAAGAAGAATTATTCCCATTCAATGCGGAATCAAAGGCGATTGTAACATCGGGTTTTTCAGAGATAAACTAGTACTCATCAGATTAACGCTTTGGGAGGATTTCATTAAAATTACCTCCAAAAGAACCTACTACCTAAAAGCTAAAGATGGGTATGAATACCAGATGAGGCAGCAAATCTACGACACAAAATTCAAGCTAGGCGAGGAAACCCCAATGGCAATGGCGTGGATTTCATTCCCACACTTGCTACCCACATATTTTGTTAAGGAATGTCTTTTCTCAATAGCTTCAGCAGTTGGAAAACCAGTACATCTGGATTTAGCGACAATAAACAAAACAAGGCCTAGCTGTGCAAGAGTCAAAGTGTTGGTAGACCTCTTGTCGGAATTGCCCAAAAAAGTCAGGTTTGATGTAGAAAATGAAACAACAGGGGAGGTTAGAACAGAGTGGGTCAAAATTCAATATGACTACCTCCCCAAATACTGTAAAGAATGCAAGTTGCAAGGGCACGACATGATTGAATGCTGGAAATTGCATCCGGAAACACTTGATGCAGCAGAGACTGTACAGCAAAGAGAAATTGAGCAAAGGAGAATCAAAGGCAAAGCAATCCAACTCGGGAAACAGCAAAGACAAGATACTGCTCCAGTCAGCATTTTATCAAGCGGCAAAGTCGTAGGCAATGTTACTTCACAATGGCAAGAAGTTAAAGGCAATCGACCCCAAGGCAAATCAAAAAACAGAACTGAAACTCAGAATTCAGCAGAAAATGGCAGCACTCAGCAATTCAGAGTAGCGAGCAAATTTGATGCACTTGACGCACTTGATATCGACACCACTGAGAATGATACAAATGAGCCAAATTCAGAGTCATTGAAACTGAGAACCAGCAGCAGAAAAACAAATGCAGTAATCCAAGCAGAAAACATAGCCTTGAAAAGCAAATCAGCATGTCATGATGCAGTAAACCTGGTTCACACTGATGAGTTAGATGAGTTAGAAAAGGAAAGGAAGCTTATGGGAGGAAATCAAGCCAATGAGTCCTTATCAGCAGATAATGAAACCCCTTTTGCCACAAAATGAAGCACTTGAGCAAGCAGCAAAGCAATCATCTGTTCTACTACTAGGTGAAGCACAGACACAGCTGGACATACTTAACCATATCAATGTTAGACAAGAGGCAAAGGACATGGGAGATACACCAGCAATGGTAAACACATTAGCAACAACAGTCCTACCCAGAGCAGACACACTGAGCTCAAAAGACAGCAGCAGGGAGGTGAATTCTCCAACCTGGTCAAGCAGCAAGCACGAGCAAATAACAGGGCAAGCAGCAGGGCAAACAGTTGGAACAACAATTCCAGACCAAGCCCCAGCAAATGTAACTGACAAACTAAAACTTCACACAACACCCCAAGCAAACAGGAAACAGGATTCAACACAGCCATCAACAGAAAAAGGAAAAGAAAACTGGACCAGCAACGAGTACAAAGGAAAGGTCCCTGGAAACAACTTCACAATGGGTGCTAAAAAACTTCCATAACAATAACACTGGAAATGAGAAGAATACACAGCAGCCTTCACATAGGCATTGCAACAGTCAGCCTTCCATGACCAGCCTTGAGACTCAAAAAGCAGCTGAAACTGCCAAGAATAATCGGCTCGAACAAATAATGGGAAAACTATGGGCAGACCAGACAGAGGAAGGATCAGAGGATGGAAGAATGCCTGATGGGATACAAAGTGATGAAGAGGGAACAAATGAAACCTGTGAAGAAGAGTCAATGAAAAGCAGAGATTTGGCCATTTTAAGCAAGTCAACCCATGACAGCATTGTTCTCAAAACACATCAAGGAGCAAGCACAACTTTGAAGAAAGGATTTGCCGATTATGATCCAAACACCAGAAAAACCATAATAAGGGATCGGCTACAAGCAATCATTAAACCAAAGACTCAATCAAAATTGGCTACTACCAGAAAGACAGGTGACAAGCAATGCTTTGAACAAGACATGGATGAGGAAGACCTCTCTCAGAACATAAACAACATAGCTAAGCAAGGCGACATCTCACCATCCCAGATCAACAAAATGAAAGCAACAATGCACCTTCAAATAAAGCAAAACAAAAGCAGCAGCAGTTCCCCCAAGGCCAAATCAAGAAGAGCTCTAGACTACCCCAGCA
>MCJB01031428.1:0-15699 GCA_002018475.1 Nicotiana obtusifolia
GGGGGGGGGGGGGGAGAAATTCATAACTTTTTGAAGCCCTAGCAAGTTCCTTTTGATGGAATTCTAAGGTTTGATCAAAGTAGAGTAGTGAAATCCCTAATTCTTCCTTTCCTCTCTCTAGAATAGCCCTCTCCTCTCTCTAAAATATCAGGTAGTCCCCCAAAAATGAACCCTTAGGCTGGATAAATGAAATGGGGGTCAGGTTATAAGATTGGAAAAATGGAGCCCCGACGCAGATCTACGATCGCATATGCGACTGCATAACATTTCTGTGGCCCGCAAAATAGACCACATAATGGCCCTCCAAAACTGGGCATTTCTGCTTCACTCTGCGATAAGTCTGCTATCCACAGCCAATTCTGTGGTCGCATAATGGACCGAAGAACCTCCTTTCAAAATTTCTCATGCTGGATCTGTGATGGGATATGCAGCCCGCAGAACGGTTCTGCGGCCGCATAATGGGCCGCGTAATGGTCCTCAAAATTGGCAAATCTTTCTGCTTCGATCTGCGGTCCGCAAACTAGTTCTGCGATCTACAAACTGGTTCTGCGGTCAGCAAACTGGTTCTGCGATCGCATAGTAGACCGCAAAACTGCCATGTTCTGCAAACTTTTTCCTTCAACTCCTTGACGCACTGAGCAACTCCAAAAGTCCATAGGAATTTCTACAGTCTTCAAATACATCAGCTTACCTCGGTACCACAAAACCTTGGGTTCTAGGTTAAATTTTGCGGGGCCTTACATCCTCCCCTACGTAAGATCATTCATCCTGGAATTAGGGAAATTCACCATTAGCATTCAGTATGACCAGACTGTTACTTCACCACCAGCAGTTCCAAATTTTGACTATCTCCCCAAATTCCCAAAACTTTCGGCAGAGTTTTCTTTGTAACTAGGCCTATCCACCTGCCAGAGAATCCCAAAAACCAATTCAAACAACATAACCACAACACAACGATGTAAAACAATATGGAAACAATACCGGCAACAACGCCATAAACATTGCATTACCAAGAGGGAGTACCCTTAATATAAGCTGTACAGGGGGGAACATAATTTGAAAAAAAGAATTAGCTCTTAACATCATGGATACAATTACGTAGCTATTCAAATAAATTAGGGTACTTATTGGCTTCCCAGGTGGCCTCTTAAACCTATTGGTTTTGCCATAGTACTTTCACGGAGGCAATTTCTTTATTTCTTAGCTTTCGAGACTTGCCTATCAAGAATGGCAACTGGGATTTCTTCCCAGGTCAGTTCTTCATTGACCTCAATAGTCTCAACTGGCACAATAAGCGAGGGATCGCCAACCACCTTCTTCAACATGGATGCGTGGAACACCGGGTACACTAAAGACATCTCTGGAGGTTGTTCAAGATTGTAAGCCACCCGACCAATCCTCTGAATGATTCTGTATGGTCCTAATATACCTCGGACTCAACTTCTCTTTCTTACCAAACTGCATTATGCCCTTCATGGGGGAAATGTTCAAGAATACCCAATCATCCTCTGTGAACTCCAATCCCTGCGACACACATCCGAATAGGACTTTTGATGACTTTTGACAGTTTCCAACCGATCCTTAATGATCTTAACATAACATAATGAATACGCGATAAAGGACAACCCCAAAATGATATATATGAGATACACAGGCCTACAAGGCCGAACAAAATATCTATAGAATGACATCTGTCTACAAGCCTATAAGGAATACATAAATATCATAAGGTCGGAACAAGCCCCTTCATACCCATAAACATATGTACATAAGTATACTGACTCAAAAGGCAAATCCAGACAAGTGGAATGCAACAACACTTCTTGTCGTACTGGTAGCCTACTAGGAGGACCGTCAACCTATCTATCAAGACCTACAGCATGACAGGCAGTGTCCACAAATAAAAGAAACGTCAGTACGAATAAAGTACTGAATATGTAACGCATGACATAAAATGCATGATATATATACACACACACACACACACACACATAGATTTTTATATATATATGTATCATGAAATGCATTTCATGGTACATATATATAAATATGTGTGTGTGTATACACATACATATGCTTTTAAAACATACGCCTCTGTGGGCATCATCCTCATCATATCCTACCCGGCCATAATCCATCATAAAGCTCGGTAGAATCATACTCGACCATGTGGAGCTCAGTAAAACCCAACTGATCAGCGGTTGCGCAATGTCGTACCCGACCGTCTATAGTGTTGCTCGGTAGAGTAAAATAGGTACATATATATAATGCATGCTGGACTAATGGAATCATTCTCTGACCCTTTTGGAGTGATGTAAGGTCAGTAACCTTTGTAACATTATTAGAGATAACTCGTCATTGTGAATCTTATAGGAATCAAGAAATACCAACAACATTTGATACATATGAATAAGAGAAACAACATCAACATCGATCTTACCATAAGAAGGGAAACAATGTAAGTACTATTATCTTCCAATAGTGGAGTATCTTTGGAAGCTCGTTTGTTTATATTATGTACAATCGGAGTCGTGCAAAAAAAAAAAGGAATAGCCTCATACACCTTGTATATACTGCCCAACCTCAAGCGATGCAAATATCACGACTCCTTAGTCTACAATAAGAGAAATGATACTATTGTTATCGTTTAAGCGTCGTAACTATTATACATCGACCACAACCTATTTTACGATAAAACGATAAGCACATTACCTATTTATATGACTTCCCATAAGTTACAACAATCACTAAACAGCCCAAAAAGCATCAACAATACTCATATTAAGCCTCCCAAACAGTCCAACAATCAACAACAATAAACCTACGATTTTCAGAAGGTTGGGCAACATCTATTTCACTTCCTTCCCATTCAAACCAACACCAAAACGACAAGAACAACTTCAAAATAACACATCCAAGCTACTACATCAAGAACCAGCCAAAATCTAGCTCAAAAACCTTCCAAAACAGTCCTATATGCACAACACCTCAAACATACTTCCAACTTCAAGTTCAACATGTTTTCCCTCAACATCTAGGCTTGCTATGGCCTAAAAACGACTCAACTGAAGAAGAGGGGTGAAGAAAATACCTTATAGCACACAAATACCTAATTTTCAGAGTTCAACAATCAGCCACGAAGAGAAGAAGCGAAAAACTATCGACTAGTTCGGGTTCCTAAGGCTTGAATCTACTTGTCTGACCTTCTCTACCTTTGATTTGGATTCCAAACCCTAAGGATATGTTTAGAAGGTCTAGAGAGAGTTTTAAGGCTGATTTGGGTCAAAAACGAGGCAAGGCCATAAATTTATATATCAAGATAGTCCTCAACCGGCCTTGTGGATCCCAAAGGGAGCTGCTTGCGCAATCTCACGAAAACGCGAATATCTCTCTACTCTGACATCATATTGATGAACGGTTTAATGCGTAGGAAACTAGACTCGTAGGTCTTCCATTTGGTGGATCGATAACCTCATAAATCCAATTACATTGAGATAAATGAGCAGTAATATTAGACCAAAACTTTCAGCAAAATTATGAGCATAACTTGCGACAAATTTTGTCGACTTTTATTTCATAACTCATTTGAATTCAAAACTTATCACACGAATATCATACAACTAAAATACCTGATAAAATTATCATATTATCATGTTAATCACCCAGTATCACCCCAATAGTATGGGTTATTATATTCTCAAATTGCCGACTTTTGACGAAACTTATTTGCGTCTATTTTTTTAACTTCTAAACCCTCCAATGTGTGCTATCAATGGTTTTATATACTCATGAACTTGAGTATATTCTTGATCTCTGAAATTAGTTTGATTACTTTATGACACTTTGGCATGTAAAAATGTTGGATGTAACATATGTTATACAAAGAGAAAACCAAGCGTTGGCATGATAAGCATATTCAAAATCGTGAGTTTGAACCGGATCAATTGGTGCTCCTGTTCCTCGTGATTGAGACAGTTTTCGAGGAAGCTCAAATCGAGATGGTCGGGCCCATTTGAGATAGTGAGAGTTACTTTGCATGGTGCAATAGAGTTGCGAGTCCTAGATGGTGAAAGGACGTTCATAGTGAATGGACAAAGAGTAGAGCACTATTATGGAGGTGACTTTGATCATAAAAAGTCAAAGGTGATACTTGCCAATGACTAGACGAGAATCTAATTCATGCTGTGATTTGTTAAATCGGGCGTTTGTTGGGAGGCAACTCAACTTTTAATGTCTTGTTGATTATTCATTTTATAAATTCTTTTTAGAATAGTGTTCTAATAATTTTTAGCTTTTAGTGTCATGTAATTACTGGTGGTAAAGTGTCATAGGCATGTGAAAGGAGTTTGCAAAGATACGAGCTCGAAGGCGCAGCACTACACGAGAAAAAGCTGAAAATTTTCAGCTTGGGAGAAATCGTCGTCAAGTTGGGTGCTAGGCTCTTAGGAAAACGTGAACGATCCAAGGAAAAAGAAATTGGGGGCTGTCTTTGGCATATTTTCTGGCGCTAAGCGCCCCCCAAAACTGCCAGGACCAGGTAAGTACCCCTTCCTCTTTTAACCCGTGAATCGCACCAATCCAACCACAATTCTCTTTTACAAATTTGACCAATAATCGTTCCCACCCAACACAGTTATCTAATCAAAAAGACCAAATCCCTCTAAATTAAGAAAATACCCTAAGACCCCAAAAACTAAATCCCAATTCTCTGGTCCCTCAGTTCTCTCTGTCACGCTCTCTCGCGCTCACTTCTGCTCCTCTTCTCCAGTGCACAGATAAATCCCCTCCTCTATCTCTTTTCATTTTCTTTATATTTTTCTTCCCATTATCCTTCTTATCATCACCACACGCCTCATGCTCTGCCAACTATTCCCTTCCCTTATCTTCCCTTAGAGTCAAGGTAGTGAGTTTATATGTGAAATTATGTGACAATTCGATATGAAATTCCTGTGTATCGCTTGAATACAATGTGTAAACTATAAATCTCACCGCCTCGTTAAATTCAGTAGGTGAAACACATACCAACTTGTTTGAATATATTGAGCAAAACTCATGCACACCAATTGTTCGATAAATTATTTGATAGACAAATTTGTTTGTCGATGAAGTCTTGAGTAGCCGAGTGTATTTCCTTGCTGCTTAGGAATAAGTGTGGAGTAATAAGGAATGATTTCGCAGCACACCGAGGTTGTGCTGCACCTCTCCACATGAAATCCACTCCTTGAACTATGCCGCACAATTGTCGTGCGCGCGCGTGCACGAGTCATGCGCGAAGGTCGTAAGGGATTGCCAACCTACTTGCAGTTGTACTGTGTTGTGTCCTTTGTTTTTCTTTTTTGGTTTTTAATAATCATAGTGTATAGTATTTAATAGAGTAGCGACTCGGGGCAAATCATACTATGATCAATTTGTTTTCAAGCTAGGGGTGTAGAGAAATGCATAGTAATATGTGTACATTAGTGTACTCTGCATGCGTATATTGTTGGTTGCTACGGAGAAGTCTTGAGTACGAAGCATTTCTTCACTATTAAGTGTGGGGTCGCATCGATCCTACCTTTTCGGATTTTGGTGCTCTTAAAAGATATATCTAATGAGGCATACTTTATTTGCAGGTTTAGGTACAAAATAGGCTCCTGAAGGTCAAAGCAAGGCAAAGGCAACTGCAAGGTCGTCTACAACTTCCCCATCCACAAATAAATGCAAGCAAACTAAAGCCGCCTCAAGAAAAACAGGAAAGTGCAAGTAAGTGGTTGAGCCTTCTAAAAGGCAACCTCGGGAATTGAAGTTGGAGCGATTGTTAAAATCTCATGGGCCTGCGAATCCAAGCATGGTGAAGGAGTTATACGCCAATTGGAACTTTGCCAAGTCTGATGCTTGTGTAAGAGGTGTATCGGTGAATCTGCATGCTGAAGCCTTATGCGACTTCTTGGGGGTCCCGAATCATAATCCAAAAACTTTTCAGAAGTTCGTCCGCAGTCCAGATTATCAAGCTATCTGTCGTACTTTATGTGGGATGGACTCGATAGTAAAGTGGACTCGTTCACTTTGCGATGACACCCACAATGAGCTGTATCGAACTAACTTTATCTGGACAGCAAAGGTGTGGCAGAGCTTTGTTCAGCCTTGTATCTTGCCCGATGAGCATACTTCAGAGTGTATGAGAGCGAGGGTTTGTTTGATTTACTTCTTGATGACGGGGAAACCTGTTAACATTTGGTTAGTTAATGCTTGATGAGATGAACCGCACTAGATTCCAGCGAGATTTGAGGAGGTTCTTCTATGGGAACTTGTTGACAAAGTATATGCTTAAGACGGAGGTGCCTGCTTATGATGGGGCCAATGAGGTAGTGCTGTGCCAACAGAGTTGCTAGATATTTCGGCATTGCAAATTAAGTACGGGTCCAAGTTGAGTACTACTGCTAGGCAAGAGCGGGATGATAATTTGTATTGCCATATGTATTGTATGACGAGCATGCTACTGCAAATGATGGGGGTTATAGAGGAAGAGAAACAAAACCTACACCAGGACTGTAAACTGTTAGGGTTAACGAGGCGGCTACTGGGACTGCCACCTGGTAGCTCGCTATACTCTTCTGAGGACCGTAACACGCATCCACCATCTCCTGACAGGGACGAGGCTGGTGGGGAGGTTAATGGCCCATTGGCTATTGAGGGCGTTGCTGAAGACATCACTGCAGGTGGATCTATGTCTCGTGGCTCAAGACTAGCTCGTAGACTAATTGATGAGGAGTCTGATGAATAGGGCTCAGAGTATGACCCGAAGGGGTCAGATTATCTAGGGAATTCCTTCTTTCCACCCTCCTATTTGATGTTTATTGTATGTGCATTGAGGATACTGCACCTTTTAAGTGTGGGGTAGGGGACTCTCGTCAAAGTATAAGAGAATAGTAGTATTAACATTAGCTTTTTATCTTTAATTTTGGCGAAATAGCCTAATAGACCCCTGTACTTGTTCCGGTTTGACATCCCGGCCCTTTTACTTTACTTGTTTTTATCCAGACATTTCTATTTGATCAAAATTTATATTTTAAACTCCTCTGACCATGTGTGTATCTCACTTGCTTGATGTGGATGTCACATTATTTTCCACGTAATTAATTATATTCCATCTACTAAAAACACTTAATATACTCTCTTTCCTGTAAGAAAAAAAGAACTAAATTGAAGAAGCGGAGAGAAATTGGATACTGCACAAGCTTGCCAAGCTTAAACCAGCACCTTCCATGGGTACTCCCACAATAAGCAATTATACTGTCTTTTTTTTTCTTCTTACAATTTTTATAAGACCATTACAAAATGCACAAAATCAGATCATGATTTTTGTACCAAAAAATCTTTTTAACTTCCTATTTACCCAAGCATAAAACTCTTCTTGGGAGCTTATAGAACACTCATAAATTCACCCTCCCCCCTCTTTATTTGGTACTTATTTCACCTTAGAGAGAATTGAACATAAGTTTAGGTATATTTGTTTATTAAATTTCAGGTATGTTTGTTAAATCTCATCTATATTCTCTTGATTCCTCTTTGTTGTTGTGGCACGATTTGCTGCAACGAATCTCAGTCTCTAATTCTAGAATCCTTGGAAGCAGCACGTTAGTTACCATGTGTGACTCTATTGTGTATCTGTTTAATGGTGGTGGGAAAGCAATAAAAATGGGGTATGAGGGAAAGGAGGTAGGGGGGCACAATGAAGAAGAAAGGAGAGGAAGCGGGTGTCGAATGAGGAATTAAAAAAGGGGGCGGGGGAGGAGGGGTTCACGACCAGAAGGGGGCGGGGAGGGAAAGGAAAAGCTGGGCTGAGAAGAAGATGCAGAGATATTGGGGAATATCTTTTTTTTTTTAATCTTTTTCTTTTCCTTGTTATTGTTTCTTTTGATTTTAGTATTTTTTTAAACAATCCTAGTGCATTTACCTGCTTTTAAAATCGTGTAACCACGCACCTTATCTGACTCGGGAAAATAAATGTCACATAAGCTTGGTCAACGGTCAGAGTGGTTTAAAATATTGGTTTTGATCAAGTAGAAATATTTGTAATGAAAACAAATAAAGTAGAGGGACTGAGATGTCAAACGGGAATAAGTACAAGGGTTTACTAGGCTATTGTGCCTTAATTTTAGCTTCTTAGTTTTATTTACTTAATTAGTAGAATTAGTAGTGTAGTATATAGTATTAGTTTTACTAGCATTAATTCGAAGAAAAAAAAATCAAATACATTCAAAATTCAAAAACATCAGAAAAAAAAAATTTAACTTTTCTCAACGAGGGATCTTTTGGACAGTTTTCTTGAGGGATTAAGGTCCAACAAAAAAATCGAAAAATATTTTCTTTATTTGTAGTTAGTCGTAGGTAGGTAATAATTCCTCTTGATTTTTCTTTGAGCAACGGTTCTTTTCCAAGAGATGTAACTTGAACCGAGTACTTTTTTTTTTAAGGAATAGGATTGAAGAAAGAAAATTTGAGTGATTCGATGTGTCGTTGGACCTATTTGATGCTAGCATACTCAGGCCTTAGCACGCGAATTACCTTCCTAACATATTTTGATGAAAATTAATGCCGTGAATAAATTGGATAGCTTGTTTGTGACGCATTCTCTCGGTTTCTTGACTTGTTTTCATGTAGTGCTTAATACTTAATATTTCTTGACTTTATAATTAATCGCTTTAACTTGAGAGTTAGAATAGAACCGTCCCGAATGGATCATGTGCATGTGTGACGTGAGGTCTTGATTATATTCTGTGATATCCTGTGTCACTCTAGAACTTGCCCTGTGTGCTAGTCATAGTGAAATATAATTAAGTCTTGTGAGTCTAGGAGATGATATAGGAAATTATTTTATTGTCCATTGAGTTGCTATGCCACCATAACTTATATTATCCTTAGTTAGCCCATTTGAGCATATAAACCTTTTCTTTGGTACCCACATCGCAAGTTGAATCCCATTTTGTTTTTAATTGAATTTTGTTGAATTTTCACCTCTGAAACCACTTAAGTCGCTAGAAGAGAAGATGAGAGTTGGGGTAGCTTTTGAATAGAACCATACAAAGGTCAAAAGGTGCACATATATTTTAAAAGATCATTAGCCGGGAAAACTAAATTTATGGAGAATGTTGAACAAAAAAGTGAAAGAAAAAATAAATTAAAAAAATACAATGACCAAAATGTGAGACCCCATGTTAAGTTTTGGAGCCAAGCAAGTTGCAAAATAAAGGTTGGCGAAAGTTATCATAAATTTCTCTAATAAATTTTCTAAACTTTAGGTCCAATGTATCAGACCATTTCTCCCAATATATAGAGATTTATGGGACCCACGACCTACCGAATCGAAGGTCTACGCGTCTAGTTTGCAACCAAAAAAACTTACCTAGAGTGGTTACTTTTGTTGTACAGTTTGGGTATAGTCGGGGCCTTGTCTCGACAGTGCTTGTGACACTCTTAGAGGCTATTCTGGACACAGTATTCTGGGTTTCTTTTTGTAGCTTTCAGTTTCCAGCCCATAGGCTTGGCATGTATATATATGTGTGTAGGCATGTATGTCTCCAATTGCGGCCTCGTCGGCCAGCTAGTACTTTATTATTTTGGCTCCCCTACCTTTGTTATATGGCTTATTGTTATGCAGGTCATGACCTTAGTGGTCCAGGCTTAGTATTTCAGATGTTGTGCTGCCCGATCTGTTGGGCCCTCAGTTTAGTTAGCTAGTATGTTTAGTGGCTAACTCGACTGAATATAGTATCGAGTGCCAGTCGCGCCCCCCTTAGTTTGGGGCGTGACAAACTTGGTATCAGAGCAGGTCGTATCCCAGGGAGTCCACAAGCCGTGTCTAGTAGAGTCTTGCTTATGGGTGTGTTGTGCACCACACTTATAATCAGGAGGCTATGAGGCATTTAGGAATGGTTATGTTTCTTTCAATTAATAGATCGTGCTATAGAGCGAAGTTATAAGAACATATGAAATCTAAATCGTGCTTTGTGTTTCCTATCTAACAGGCTACCTACACTCAGGAGATGGCACAGCGAGAGATAGGTATGGATCCAGGGGAAGATACTAGTCGTTCCCCACCAGTTCAGAGGGATGGATTTCCCTTAGAGTCACACAGTGAGCCTCCAGTACCCCTAGTTTCAGCTTCCCCAGCTCGTGTTGGAGCACCGATAAATGCAGTACCCGCGGCCTCACCAGTTCCATTAGTACTTATGGCAACTAGAGACACGGGACCTCCAGCACCTGTTGTCCCCCAATCAGAGACTGGAGAGTAGGGGATGAGGGAGGCAGTTCAGTTGCTGACTAGGATGGTTTCTATTCATGAGCGACAGCTAGATTAGGGAGCAGATTCCCGGAGAGATCGGATAGGAAGCTCGACGGTACGAGAGTTTCTTCATTTGGCCCCTCCATTATTTACAGGATCCAGTTCCGCTGAGGATCCCCAGGACATTATAGACCACATGTATAGAGTATTGAGGGTGATGCATGCCTCCATCACCGAGGCTGTGGAGTTGGCTTCTTTTCGACTATGTGATGTAGCTGTCCTATGGTATGAGGCATGGGAGAGATCTAGAGGACCTAATGCTCCGCCAGCAGAGTGGGAGGACTTCTCTGAGGCTTTTCTAGCCCATTATTTGCCACGGGAGGTTCGGGAGGCCCGTCTTGACCAGTTTCTTAACCTGAAGTAGGGGGATATGAGTGTGAGGGATTATAGCCATAAGTTTAATTCTTTGGCGAGGTATGCGCCAGATATCGTACGTACCATGAGGGCTAGAGTTCATCATTATGTGGATGGTTTGGGGGATCATCTGATTAGAGATTGTAGGGTAGCATCCCTATCGGATGATGTAGATATTTCCCACATACAGGCTTTCGTTCAGACTACAGAGGACCTTTCCCGTCGGATTCGTGATACTCGTAGGGATAGAGAGCAGAGTAAGAGGGCTCGTACTACAGGGTTTTATAGGGAGCCACAGGGTGATCTTAGGCCCCCACTCCATCGATATCTACCTCGGTCAGCAGGCAGTTTCCCACCACAGATGAAGGGCCAATGGTTTGATCGATATATTCAGTCAGGACATGGGCAGAACTCAGGCCAGCCTGAGAGCCGTCGACAGGAGCGTTCCGCACAAATGAGACAACCTACTCCTCCATGTACTCAGTGCGGTAAGCTGCACACCGGGCAGTGTAGATAGGGTTCGAGTGCATGTTATCATTGTGGGCAGACAGGACATTTTATTAGTCGGTGCCCGGGGTTAGGGAGAGGTGGACCAGCTCAGCCTTCAGGATCCACAGCAGCCTTTTCGCCCTCAGTTCGTGCTCCCCGACTAGGTCCACAGTCTACTCAGGGCCCTGGTAGGGGGAGAGGTGGAGGAGACACCTCAGATTCTAGTGATGGCCAGAACCGCTTTTATGCATTCACAGGCCGACAGGATTCAGAGGCATCCCTAGATGTTGTCACGGGTATATTGACAATACATTCTCATGCCATTTATGCATTAATAGATCCTGGTTCTACATTTTCATATATTACTCCATTTATTACTGGTAAGCTTGACATGAGATCTGAGTTTTTGCCACAGTCAGTTGAGGTGTCTACGCCAGTTGGCGACTCTATTGTAGCTAATCATGTCTATCGAGGTTGTACGGTGTTAATTAATGACCGTCCAACCTCTATTGATTTAGTTGAATTAGTTATGTTAGACTTCGATGTCATTATGGGTATGGATTGGTTGGCAGCTTGTTATGCCAATATTGATTGTCGTGCAAAGTTGGTCCGATTTCATTTCCTGGTGAGCCTGTCCTTGAATGGAAAGGTAATGCAGCTACGCCCAAGGGTAAGTTTATTTCCTACCTTAGGGCTCGGAAGTTTATTGCTAAAGGCTGTATATACCATCTGGTTCATGTCAGGGATATAGATAAGGAGCCAGCGACTCTTTAGTCGGTTCCTATTGTGAATGAATTCCCGACAGTATTCCCTGACGAGCTTCCAGGAATTCCCCCCGAAAGGGAAATCGATGTTGCTATAGATTTGCTTCCTGATACACAGCCTATATCCATTCCTCCCTACAGAATGGCTCCTGCAGAGCTAAGGGAATTGAAGGAACAACTGAAGGACTTGCTTAATAAAGGCTTTATTAGGCCAAGTACATTACCATGGGGTGCTCCGGTGCTCTTTGTTCGAAAGAAAGATGGCTCCTTGCGGATGTGTATTGACTACAGGTAACTAAATAAATTCACTATCAAGAATAAGTATCCTCTTCCACGAATTGATGACTTGTTCGACCAGTTACAAGGTGCCAAATGCTTTTCGAAGATCGACTTGCGATCCGGTTATCATCAGCTACGAGTCAGGGATATTGATATCCCAAAAACAGCATTTAGGACGAGGTATGGCCATTTGAATTCCTCGTCATGTCTTTCGGGCTAACAAATGCCCCGGCAGCCTTTATGGATCTTATGAATCGGGTCTTCAAACCATTCTTAGATGAATTTGTGATTGTGTTTATTGATGACATCCTGATATATTCACGATCGGAAGCCGAGCATGCGGACCACTTGCGAGCTGCATTGCAGACTCTCCAGAAGTACAAGTTATATGCTAAATTCTCTAAATGTGAATTTTGGCTAACTTCTGTAGCTTTTCTTGGTCATGTTATTACCGGCGATGGTATCAAGGTTGATGGCCAAAAGATTGAGGTTGTGATGAGTTGGCCAAGGCCCTTGAATCCGATAGAGGTTCGTAGCTTTTTAGGCTTGGCAGGATATTATAGAAGGTTTGTGGAGGGATTTTCCTCTATCTCTGCACCATTGATGAAACTGACACATAAGGGAGCTAAGTTTTAGTGGACTGAGGCATGCGAACAAAGTTTTCAGGAGCTAAAGAAAAGGCTTACGGCGGCACCTATCTTGACTCTTCCGAACGGCACCGAGGGTTATGTTGTATATTGTGATGCCTCGAGAATTGGCCTAGGTTGTGTCTTATGCAGCATGGTAAGGTTATCGCGTACGCCTCTAGACAGTTGCGAAAACATGAATAGAACTATCCTACGCACGATCTTGAGTTAGCCGCAGTTGTCTTTGCCCTAAAGATTTGGCGGCATTATCTATATGGGGTTCATATTGATGTTTTCACCGACCACCAGAGCCTTCAATATTTATTTAAACAGAGGGAGCTGAACCTACGACATAGAAGATGGCTAGAATTACTAAAGGACTATGATGTTGATATTTTATATCATCCCGGCAAAGCTAATATTGTTGCTGATGCCCTTAGTCGGAAGTCCATGGGTAGTCTAAGCCATGTTGAAGCTGATAAGGTCAAGATGACTAAATATCTATGCCAACTATCTATTTTGCAGGTGCGTTTGGTGGACGCAGAGGGTGGACGCATTCTCGTTTAGAATACAGCAAAATCTTCTTTTGTTACTGAAGTGAAAGAGCGACAGCACAAGGATCCTGAGCTTATAAAATTGAGGGAAAGTATTCCACAGCAGCGACAACCTTTATTTGAGTTAACTGGAGATGGAGTCCTTAGATACCAGGGCCGCTTATGTGTACCGACAGTTGGAGAGCTCCGCGCCAAGATTCTTTCGGAGGCCCATTATTCTAGATATGCAGTTCACCCTGGAGCGACAAAGATGTATCGGGACCTTCGACAGATCTATTGGTGGAATGGGATGAAAAAAGATATCGCGGAGATGGTAGCCCAATGTCCCAATTGCCAGCAAGTTAAAGCCGAACATCAGAGGCCTGGAGGCCTAACTCAATATATTGAACTTCCATTATGGAAATGGGACATGATAAATATGGACTTCATCACTGGTTTACCTCGCACTCCACAGAGGTACGATTCTATTTGGGTAATTATTGATAGGCTTACAAAATCTGCTCATTTCCTGCCAGTCAGGACGACATATTCAGCCTAGGATTATGCCAAGCTTTACATTCGAGAGATTGTTCGCCTTCACGGAGTATCATTATCTATCATCTCTGATCGAGGGGCTCAATTTACAGCACATTTTTGGAAATCTTTTCAGAAGGGTCTAGGAACGCAAGTAAATCTTAGCACCGCTTTTCATCCACAAACTAATGGACAGGCAGAGCGTACTATTCAGATAGTTGAGGATATGTTACGTGCCCGCGTGCTAGATTTTAAAGGAAGTTGGGATGATCATTTACCTCTTATTGAGTTCGCTTATAATAACAGCTTCCAAGCTAGTATTAAGATGGCCCCTTACGAAGCACTATACGGGCGGAAGTGTAGGTCGCCGATCGATTGGTTCGAGGTCGGGGAAGCAGAGTTACTAGGTCCTAATTTAGTCCAGCAAGCAATGGAAAAGGTAAAACTTATTAGAGACCGTCTCTATACGGCACAAAGTCGGCAGAAGTCTTATGCAGATGTTCGACGACGAGACTTAGAGTTTGATCTAGGAGATTGGGTTTTTCTAAAAATATCACCTATGAAGGGCGTCATGAGATTTGGAAAGAAGGGGAAGCTCAGCCCCAGGTATATTGGACCGTATAAGATTATTCGAAGGATTGGTAAGGTGGCGTACGAGCTTGATTTGCCTTCAGAATTGGGAGCAGTCCATCCTGTGTTTCATGTATCTATGTTGCGAAATTGCATTGGAGATCCTTCATGTATTACACCCATGGAGGATATCCACATTGCTGAAGACTTATCTTATGCAGAGGTACCAATAGCTATTTTAGATCGGCAGGTAAGAAAGCTTCGAACTAAAGAAGTGGCTTCCGTGAAAGTGTTATGGCGAAATAACAACATCGAGGAAATGACCTGGGAAGCTGAGGAGGAAATGAGGAAGAAGTATCCCCACCTATTACGACTTAAGGTGAGTCACATTTAAATTTCTTATTGCGAAATAGCTATACGAATCTTAGTAGTTGGAATCTACAGAATTAGATTTATGCTCTGCAATGTAACAAACACAGCCTTGTAAATAACGCAGTAGTGGAAAAAAAAGAAATGAAACCAAGGAATTGACTTGACCCATTCGCGGACGAATGTTCTTAAGGTGGGGAGACTGTGAGACCCCATGTTAAGTTTTGGAGCCAAGAAAGTTGCAAAATAAAGGTCGGCGAAAGTTGTCATAAATTTCTCTAATAAATTTTCTAAACTTTATGTCAAATGTATTAGACCATTTCTCCCAATATATAGAGATTTATGGGACCCACGACCTACCGAATCGAAGGTCTACGCGTCTAGTTTGGAACCAAATAAACCTCGCATCAAACCGACATCGGAGTAAGAAGTTATGATCGTTTTACTGCAGACTATCCGGGCTGAAACCGGGTCGCGAACCGGGTCGGGTCAAGCAAGTTGTATAAGTCGGCAACTTAGACTTTTTACACCTAAAAACAGTTCACTTTCGTTCTAAAACAGTAAGAAACCTTAAGAGAAGGGTACATGATGTCCTTGAGCGATTAAGGTGCGTTTTTAACGATTTCTACCGTTAAAATTTGTCCCCGTGCCTAGAAACGTAATCTCTACGCTTTGCAATCGTTTCCCCCTTCTATTAGCTATGTTTGGAGCTATTCTTAGAAGATAGGAATTTGATATCCTTGCTGGTTTTTCAGGTTTTATGCTTGTTTTTGCAAGGTAATCATCTTGGAACTCTTTTATGATCGTTTTTACAAAGTTCTACGGACGTTTCGTCGAGTTAGGGTTATATGGCAAAG
>MCJB01031428.1:19818-50600 GCA_002018475.1 Nicotiana obtusifolia
CCCCCCCCCCCCCACCACACACACACACACACATATATATATATATGTGTGTGTGTGTGTGTATTCTCCAATCGTGTGATTTGACCGAGTATATGTTGTTGTATATATATTTGTGTGTGTATATGTGTGTGTGTGTTTCACCATTTTAACCAATAATACCGTCCGATTTTGGTCGGTAACTTATTTAAAAACAAAATATGATTTGTTTAACTGATACACACACACGCACACACGCACACATATATATATATATTCTCCAATCTTGTAATTTGACCGAGTATATGTTGTTGTATATATTTATATATGTGTGTGTGTTTGACAATTTTGACCAATAATATCGACCGATATCGGTCGTTAACGTATTTAACAACAAAATGTGATTTGTTTAACTGATATATATATATATGTGTGTGTGTGTGTGTGTGTGTGTATGTGTGTGTCTGTATAAATATATATTCAATTTACGATGTTATATATACTTAGGTTGTAAGTAACAATAATCTATAAGTGTTTGACCATTTTGACCACCAATATCGACCGATTTATATATGTAACTTATTATAAAATAAATAATATTTAGTGTTATAAGTTGTAGTGCTATATTAAAATTTTATAGCAACAACAACATATACATACATGTATATACATACACACACACACATACATACACACACAGATCTTGTTTAAATACATACACACGCACGCACACCACACACATATATATGTGTGCATGTATAAGTGTTTGA
Source organism: Nicotiana obtusifolia (assembly GCA_002018475.1). NCBI lineage: Eukaryota > Viridiplantae > Streptophyta > Magnoliopsida > Solanales > Solanaceae > Nicotiana > Nicotiana obtusifolia. The sequence continues at coordinate 20,565 of MCJB01031428.1, forward strand.
TCATTTTGACCACTACCGACCGATTTCAATCGGTGACTTATTTAAAAATAAAACGTATAGTGCTATAAGATGTTGTGTTATATTAAAACATAAGTTATAGCAATATATACTCGGTCAAATCACACAATTTGAGAATACATATAATATATATATATATATATATATATGTGTGTGTGTGTGTGTGTGTGTGTATGTGTGTGTGTGTGTGTGTGTATTGTGTGTGTGCGCGCGCGCGTATGTATGTGTGTGTATATATGTGAGTGTATGTGTGTATATATATATATACATATATATACATACATACATATATATATATATATATATATATATATATATATATATATAAAATTTTGTCTTTTTATAATTATGTGACAAATTATTATTTTTGATAATAATTGTTTATTATTAAAAAAAAGAAAAAACAATTGACGTAGGGCGGGGAAAAATTAAATTAAAAATTTTGACCGACATCGGTCAGTATTCTATAATTATTTTAATTTATCATTTCTTTTGTAGATAGTATGCAAATCTGATCAGTGTTTGGTCAAAAATTGATAATTTTTCGACCGAAATCGGTTGAAAATTTCAACTGTATCAGATAATGCAAACTTTCTTTTTTGTGGGACCACATAAACAGACCGACATTGGTCGGTATTCTTATTTACAATTTTTATTTTATTTTTTTGACCATTTTACTTTGTTTCCGACCGATTTCGGTCGGTATTTCTTTCCGACCAATGTTGGTCGGAATGCCTTGGACGAAATTTGGCAGTTTTCTAGTAGTGAGTGTTGAAGAAAGGTTTATGCAAAACGATGAAGCCATTAAGAACCTAACAACGTGAGTGAGTACACTAGTTAATATACTTTCAGAAAGCTCATTGCATCTTGATAGTAAATACATGGAGGAGATACGCTGCGAGAATAAGCCTACCCGAGAGGATGAGCGTCTATAGAGGGAGATTTCCACGATACAAGAGGACTCTGATTTAACTGAGATGATTGAAAATAAGGTTGTGGTTGAGTGTGAAGCAACGGAAGAAGAGTTCAAAATCCTATCCACCTTTCCACATTTACAACATTTGGTAGAAGAGAATGAGAAACAAATGGTCTTGGACATACCAGAGGAATATTCACTTGAACCTTCTTCTTTGTTTTCTTATTTTAACCTTGATCATGTGGATTTTATTTTTGGGAATTTACAGGAATATGTATGGATTGATCCTGTGAAAGAATGCAGAAAAAAGTTAAGGATCACCATGAACGAGCAATTCGTCGCTCAATATGAGGACAAGAAAGGAAGAAAAGAGTGAGTCTTGCGGGTATCCTCAGAAGAATTGGGCATAATGAGCTCCATAGAGAATCCTAAGGAGCGAAAACAAGGAATGAATTCAGAATTAGGGGTGACGTTCATAAGTTTTTGGAAAAGAAGAAAATTCAGGAAAGTTTCCTTTACCTTATGCTTTTTAAATGTATGTCATGAGGACATGCCACAACTTAAAGTGTGGGGTAGGGGGTATCTATTGTATGTATGTATATAGTAGTTAGAGATAGAAAAAAAAACATAAAAGTTTTAAAATTTTTGATTTTTTTCGACGATGGATATCATCGATAGGTTTCTTGTGGGATTAAAATTTGGAAGGAAAAAGACAAAAAGATTTTATTTTATAGGTAGCGTAATAATTCCCCCTTGGTTTTTCTTTGTGCCGCGGTTCTTTTCCAAGAGTTTTGTTTGAACCAGCTGTAGTTAGTTTTTATTTTTGCTAGGAGTGGGAAACCTTGTGCTGTGATTTGAATTAGAAGGCAATATCTCTTAACTTTATCATGCCTTGAGAATAGTATGTGCTTTAGTTGTGACTCTTAAGCTCAGTTTTTGACACTTGTATAAGTACCTTAAATTATTTGATTTTAACTTTGCTTAACTGCTTTGACTACAGTCTCTTGATAGTCCAATCCTGAGTGAGTTATGTGCCATGTGTATGTGAGATTTTGTATATTCTGTTCATTGTACTTGATGTCTAGAACATGCCCCGTGTGTTTGCAAAGTGAAATAGTAGTTTTATTCAGTCTTGGAAGTGATATAGGCATTTCTTTGTTAAGCCAGATATATGCTTTTACCCACCTAATTGTTATATATCTTTGTTAGCCCTTTTGAGCCTGTAATCTTATATCTTTGGCAACCACATTACAAGCCTTACCCATTTGTTTGAATTGACCATCTATTTGAACTATTTATCTCTCGTGAGCACTTGAATTTGTTATGAACTTTGTAAAAGTTGAAATGTGGGTAGTTGGTTTGGCTTTTGAGTGGAACTATTGAAATAAGGAGAAAGGTGCACTGTTTTGAAAAATTAAGAGCCACTTGAATTGAAAAAGGAAAAAAAATATTATATTGTTGTGCAAAATATTCTTTGATAGTGGTGACTCTTGATGTACTTGAGCTTAAAGAAGTAGGGAGTTAATGTATATTGATGTACAGGTGGAATTATGGTTTGACATAAATGTGGGGTTTTGAACAATGAAATGTATGTATTAAAGTGCTTTAGGGAGGTGTAGTCACTCTTATATCTAAATGTATCCTACCCATCCCGCAGCCTACATTACAACCAATTAAAGTCCTATTTGATCCTTGACTGAATGAGCTCGATTAGTTGAGTAGTACATTACGGGCAAGCCTATAGTACGTCTTTTGTGGCATATGAATGTTGTTTCTGAGAGTGAGTGAATTCTTTCTATCTTGAGTTCCTAATTATTCTTAAATTCTATTGTGTGTGGAACTAATATCTATTGTTGTGTGAGGGAACTTAATTCATGAAGGAAAGGTAATGCTTGACTTCTGTGTTAGAGTAAGTGAGCGGGTTATAAATAATGCGTGGTGCTTTTGAGTCAAATCATGAGGCTAGAATGTTACAGTATTGTACTTAATCCGTTTTAAATATTCTTGGTGTAAAGAGTTGTGAGAGTTGTTGAAAAAGGTCGTTGTTCTATGTGAAGTGTAGTTTGATTGCTCGAGGACGAGCTATGGTTTAAGTATGGGGTGTTGATAGTAGGGTATAATTACATATTTTAGTCGCTTATTGCACTCTAATTTACTGCACTTTATTCGTTTTGAGCTTTAATTGATAGTGTTTTGAACTTATTGTGTGGTTATGCCTTGTAGGAGTAATTTCGGGTGATGTAGATATTATGGAGCTAATTTAAGTGATTTGGATTTTTTAAGTCTGAGTAACCCGGGATTGTGTTCGAGGGTCGAGGACCAAGTCTGGACGTCAAAAAGCACAAAAAAATCCATACTCTGAGAAAACCCCACTGACGCGGCGCCTGTCATAACCAACTTTTTGGATTTCTCCACTAATTCCCCGCATGGCGCGTCGCCCCATGCAGCGTGCTTGTGCAAAGTTTACACAGTTAAAATCCAATTTCGGCTAGGAGAAGGTGATTTTGTCTGGGCCCGACCCTACTTGGTATAAATACATGGAAAAATATTTTTTTGGACTTTTGACACATATTCGACCACAGGAGGCTAAGGAGGAGTGGGAAGAGCAAAAGCACAAGGATTTCATCATTCTTTCCTCAATCTGACCCGAGTTGGATTGAATTTATATTTTTCTGTACTTTAATTTTATTTGTGATAAATTTTTTCATATATGGAGTAAGTTCCTTTAGGGTTTGATGGATTTGGTGTATTGATGATTGTTTGTGGATTATAACTCTAGTTTTATGTATTGAAGCATTTTTGGATGATTTAATTGTTGCATCTATATTCACTAGTTCATGTAATCGAGAGAGACATAACTTGTGATATTTTTGCATTATATTGTTGGTTGAGCATAAATTCTTCTAAGTAATCGAAAGTGGCTAGTTGATTCATTGACTAAACCTAGTTAGGAGGATAATTGAAAGAGGTTATCCTAAAGATCAATCCACTGCGAATTCTTGTATATCTTCACAGGGCTTAAATTGGTTCATCTTGTGAGGTTGCGACTTAACTGAGAGAGGAGTTTCTACTAAACGTTTGAACTAATAATTGAGTGAATTCGAGAGACTCACTTGAACATTAGAAGTGAATTATATAGATTTAGATCCCGAACATTTATCTTGCACTTATCCTATCAAAACCCTATCTTCTCCCATTGATAACCTTCTTTGCTTATTCCTTGTTCCGATAGTCATTAGTCAATAGCTTTAGATTCTTAGTTAATTTTAGTTATTAATCATAGAAATCTCGATTTTTGATTCTCCGGGATAGCAATCAAGCTGCAAACTACGAAAATATTGTTTAACTCCTGTAACGACCCGAACAGTCATTTTACTTTCTAGAACCCCATTTCCCTAAATAAGGCTCCCCATATGTGTTCTTACTCTTTTATGACTTGCGAGGATGGTTAGTTCGGGATTTGATGGTTCCAATAGGTTGTATGATGATTTCGGACTTGGGCGTATGTTCGGATCAGGTTTTGGATTATCCGGGAACATTTCGGCGGCCAATATTGAAAGTTGGTATTTTGGGAAAATTTCATAAGTTTGGGTTGAAATGGATTTTTATGTTATAGACATCCGTTTGGGATTCAAAGCCCGAGAATAGCTCCTTATGGTGAATCTGGAATTAGGAGTGTGTGCGGATGTGGATTTGGAGGCTTGTAGGTCGTTTCGGGGTAATTTGGCGAAAGCTAGAACTTTGAAGGTTTTGGGAAGTTTGACCGAGAGTGGACTTTTTGATGTCGGGTTCAGATTCCGATTCCGGAAGTTGGAGTAGGTCTGTAATATCATTTAGGACTTGTATGCTAAATTTGAGGTCAATTGGACGTGTTTGATTGTAAGCGAACATGCGGATGTGTTTTTAGAAGTTTTGAGTTTTCATGATTTGATACATGCATTTTGGCGTCTGATTTGTGCTTTTAGATATTATTCCAGCATTTCTATCACGCGAGCAAGTTCGTATGATGTTTTTAGACTTGTGGGGGCATTTGGTGTGAAGCCCCGAGGGCTCGGGTGAGTTTCAGACGCGTTTGGATGGATGGGGAGACCTTAGCTTTCTGGTTTTTTTTGCCGGTGTCTCAAGTATCGCAAATTCAAGATTTTGTTTGCATTTGCGAGACAGGCTTCGCAATTACGAAGAAGCCTGGCCAAGGCTGGACTCGCATTTGCGAGATTTCCAATTGCTTTTGCGATCAACCTCCCTTCGCATTTGCGATGTTGCGGTCGCAAATGCGACCTTGACAGTGGGGGCTCAGCTTCGCATTTGCGAACATTTTGTCGCAATTGCGACCTTCGCATTTGCGAACAAGGTGTCGCAATTATGACACATGCGACATGTGCAACAGCTTTTATTGCGGGACTTAGCCTTATTTTCCCCATTTCCCACTTGGTCTTAGACGATTTTGAGGGCATTTTTGGGACGGGTTTCATCAACATCAAGAGGTAAGTGATCCCTATCACTTCTTTAGCTAAATACACGAATCATAAGTAGATTTAACATGGAAAATGGTAGCATTTATGGGATTTTTGAGGAAAACATTGGGTTTGATAAAAGTGGGGTTTAACCACGAAAATGATTGTGGAATGGGGTGAAAATTACATATTTATGTTCATGAGGTTATGGGTAACAAATTTGTTCAAAAATTCCGGAATCCGGGCACGTGGGCTCGCGGGTGAATTTTAGGAATTCTTCAATTAGGGTTGGGAAATCACTTTAATAGTTAGGATATGAACTTTTTAACGTGTGTTGATTATTTTATATAACATTTGACTAGTTTCGAGTCGTTTGACACCGAGTTGAGGGTTTAAAGCACATTTGTGGACTGAAAGTGAGCTTGAGAACGAGGTAAATCTCTTTTCTAACCTTGTAAGAGGGAATTAACCCCATAGGTGAATTGAAATAATATGTGTTTCTATTTGTGGGGACTACGTACGGACGAGGTGACGAGAGTCCGTGCGCAGCTACTAATTATGCTTATGTTCGGGTAGTTTAGGACCCCAAATCATGTTATACTTATGATGTGTGCATCCAAATTGTTAATTTAAGTGCTTAAATCATATTAGAACTTGATAGAAAAAATGTAAAAGGTCGAATTTCATTTACTTGAGTTTTTGACGGGTTACTTGACGTTAATAAGAATTGGTGTTTCATTGAATATTAGCCTTTTAATAATCTTTGAATCGGGTGTTTATAAAATATTTTCTCTTCTTGTGGAGCGGGCTGAACGCCTCGGCAGTAGAATAGATGCATCTATGGTTCGTGCATTTCGACCCTCGGCAGTGCACAATATATATGCTTATATTTTGGATCGGGTCGTACGACCTCGGCATAAGTCGTGTGTAATAATAGTTGGACCCCAATTACACTTGATGTTGTTTCATTGACTTGAGAGGTTAACTTGTTAAATGATGGAAACTGGTTCGGGACGTACTATTAGTGAAAGAGTTATTTATCTATTTCTTGTCATTGAGTTTTCAGCTTTATTTATGTAGTCCATGCTTAATTAAAATTTCGGTATTATATTATTAGCCCATAGTAAGTTTCGAAGTCGACCTTTCGTCACTACTTCTTCGAGGCTAGACTAGATACTTACTGGTTACATGTTGTTTATGTACTCATGCTACACTTCTGCACTAATCATGCAGGATCTGAGGCAGGTGCATCTGGTTATCAGTCCGACGCGCATCCTTGATTCCACGAGACTTTGCATTGAGCTGCCTTCCGAGCTCGTTCTGCAACACCCGAAGTCTTTCTTTTGCTTTTACTTTCTATCTATTTACCTTCAAATAGTAGTGTAGTATTTTTGTATAGTCTACTAGTAGCTCATACACTTGCGACATCAAGTCTTGGAGATTATGCTAGTAGACACATGATGCTTTTTTTGGGATATTTAGTTATCTCATTTGCTCTTAAAATTATTTATCTCTTATATAATTAAATTTTTACTTCCTATATATGCACTAATTAAAAATCAGCTATTTTAAAAATGTTAAATGAATTAATCACACGGTTAGTTCACTATTGGTTCGCCTAGCGGTAACGTTGGGCGTCCTTACGACCTATAGGAGAAATTGGGTCCTGACTACATGGTATCAGAGCACTAGGTTCACGTAGGTCTCACAAGTTATGAGCAGGCCTAATAGAGTCTTGCGGATCAGCGCGGAGACCTCCGTACTTATCTTCGAGAGAGGCTATAGGGTGTTAGGAAGCTATTCTTTCTTCATCTCCTATCGTGCAAGTTGATGTTATACTAAGTGTCCTTCTCTTATTCTCTTACAAATGGTTAGAACGCGCACAACTAATGTTCCAGACCCGGGAGGAGCTGCTCACCGTGTTGCTAGAGGCCGAGGGAGGGCTCTAGCCCCAGGTAGACGACGTGGGCGTCCCAGAGTTGCTCTAGCCGTGCCACTAGCGGATCTAGTAGAGGATCCCATTATTGAGGAGCAAGGCGAGGTGCCTGCAGCAGAGCCAGCCCCGTCAGCACCGAGCTTCCAGGAGGTCATAGGCCGTATGCTACGGTTCATGGACACTATAACTCAGGCTGGTTTATTTCCAGCAGACCCAGCCACATCTCAGGCGGGACGGGGAGTACAGACCCCTACTGCTCAAGCTTTTGGGCATGCAACTGCTGTATCAGACCCCGGTCACACTACCCGTGGGCGGAGCCCAGCCAGTGGCAGCAGCTGTACGTGAGCCCATACCAGCTACGGCTGGCGAGCCGCATAAGCTATTAGATAGATGGACTAGGCTACACCCCCTTGTCTTCGGAGGTGAGCGACATGAGGATCCTAGGACTTCATTGATCGGTGCAGGGACAGACTGCACACTATGAGGATATTAGAGATCCACGAGGTGGATTTTACTACTTTCCAACTAGAGGGCATGGCTCGTAGATGGTGGCAGCCTTATCTTCTTGGCAGACCAGCAGGTTCTCCTCCCCTGACTTGGGATCAGTTTACACGCCTTTTCTTGGATAGGTATATTCCACCCTTTTAGAAGGAAGAGTTGCGGTTTTAGTTTGAGTAGCTCCAGCAGGTCAGATGTCAGTGACCGATTATGAGGCAAGATTCTCCAAGTTGTCTCGCCATGCACTTATGATACACCCTACTGAGACGGAGAGAGTACGGAGGTTTGTTGCGGGGTTGCACTCTGGTATTCAGGCCACTATGGCCCAAGAGGTTGACATGGGGACTTTTTACCAGCTAGTTGTGGAGATAGCTTGGAGGATTGAGGGTTATCGTCAGCGGGGCCGAGAGCAGATGCCGCAGGACAAGTGGTTCCGATATTCCGGAGGGTTTAGTGGTGCCCTGTCTGGGGGCAGGGGTCATTTTGGGAGAGGCCAGCCTAGCCGGCCCACATATCTAGCACCGCCGCCTCCTCGGGGTGCTCTAGTACGACCTTATTTTTGCACCATGCTAGAGAGTTCCTACCGCCCACCAGCCATTCAGGGTTCCTCCAGTGGGTATTCAAGCCATCAGGGTCAAACTTCAGGTCAGCAGTCCACCGTACCGGGAGGTTATTTCGAGGGCGGGGATCTCAGCCATGTGCGGAGGTTTTGCCCCAGGCTTCGAGGCAAGGCAGTGCAGCAGGGTTCTCAGCCTATGATTACAACACCAGTAGCCGCACCAGCCGTTCGTCCGCCCAAAGGCGGAGGGCAAGTGGGTAGGGGCCATAGGGACGCTTCGATATTATTTGATCCAGGGTCTACCTATTCATATGTGTCATCTCTATTTGCTCATTTCCTGGATGTTTCTCGTGAGTCCTTGGGTACTCCTGTTTATGGGTCCACTCCGGTGGGCGATTCTGTTGTTGTGGATCGGGTTCTACTGCCCTGTATTGTTACATTCTGTGGTTATGATACTGGAGCGGATCTTCTGCTGCTTGATATGACCGACTTTGAGGTCATCCTAGGCATGGACTGGTTATCTCCATGTCATGCCATCCTTGATTGCCATGCAAAGATTGTTACCTTGGCGATGCCAGAGTTACCTAGATTGGAGTGGAAGGGTTTGTTTGTCAGCACACCTAGTCGGATCATCTCTTTTATGAAGGCTCGACACATGGTCGAGAAGGGTTATTTGGCTTATGTTGATTATGTTCGGGATACTACCGCAGAGACTCCGACGATTGATTCAGTACCTGTAATCCGGGAATTCTTCGATGTGTTTCCTTTCGATCTCCCAGGCAATCCACCAGATCATGATATCAATTTCTGCATTGATTTGGCTCCAATTACCCAGCCTATATCTACCCCACCGTACCGTATGGCTCCGAAAGAGTTAAAGGAGTTGAAGGAACAACTTGAGGTGTTGCTAGAAAAGGTGTTCGTCAAGCCGAGTGTGTCGCTTTTGGGGTGAAACAGTGTTATTTTTGAAGAAGAAAGATGGACTATGTGGATGTGCATTGATTACTGCCAGTTGACCAAAGTTACCATCAAGAACAAGTACCGTTGCCGCAGACTCATGATTTGTTTGATCAGTTGCAGGGTGCCAGGGTGTTCTCTAAGATCGATTTGAGATCGGGGTACCATCAGTTGAGGATTCGGGATTCGGATGTTCCGAAGACTGCTTTCTGGACCAGATATAGCCATTATGAGTTTCTAGTGATGTCCTTCGGTTTGACTAACGCCCTGGCATCATTTATGGATTTGATGAATAGGGTATTCAGGACGTATATTGATTTATTTTTCATTGTCTTCATTGATGACATCTTGATCTACTCGCATAGCATGGAGGTGCACGAGCAGCATTTGAGAGTGGTGCTTCAGACCTTGCGGGAACATAAGCTATATGCTATGTTCTCCAAGTGTGAGTTTTGGCTAGATTCTGTAGCATTCTTGGGGCATGTTGTATCAGGCGAGGATATTAAGGTGGATCCCAAGAAGATCGACGCAGTTCAGAGTTGGCCTCGTCCTACCACGGCGACCAATATCAGGAGCTTCTTAGGGTTGATGGGTTATTATCGTCGGTTTGTGGAGGGCTTCTCATCTACTGCAGCACCTTTGACTATTTTGACCTAGAAGGGTGCTAAGTTCCGATGGTCCGACGAATGTGAGGCGTGCTTTCATAAGCTCAAGACCGTATTGTCTTCAGCACTGGTGTTTGTGCTGCTTTCCGGTTCAGGGATGTATACTATGTATTGTGACACTTCACGCGTTGGTTTGGGGTGTGTATTGATGCAAGAGGGGCGAGTTATTGCATATGCTTCACGTCAGCAGAAGCCCCGTGAGAAGAAGTATCCTGTACACAATTCTGAGTTATCCGCTATTGTTCATGCTCTTAAGATCTGGAGGCAATATCTTTATGGGGTGTCCTGTGAGGTTAACACCGATCATCGTAGCTTGCATCATTTGTTCAAGCAGAAGGATCTCAATTTGAGGTAGCACAGGTGGCTTGAGTTACTAAAGGACTATGATATTACCATCCTTTATCATTCGGGCAAGGTGAATGTAGTTGCAAATGCTTTGACCAGAAAGGCGGAGAGTATGGGTAGTTTGGCATTCATTTAAGTAGAGGAGAGGCAATTTGCTTTGGACATTCAGTCCTTGGCTAATATACTTGTGAGGTTGGATATTTCAGAGCCTAGTCGAGTTCTTGCATGCTCCGTTGCCCAGTCTTCACTATTTGAGTAGATCTAGGCTCGTTAGTTTGATGATCCGCACTTTTTGGTTCTCAGAGAGACGGTACTACAGGGTGGTGCCAAGGAGGTTACCATCGACGGAGATGGTATTTTGCGACTCCAGGGCCGTCTATGTGTTCCTAATGCTGATGGGCTGAGGGAAAGGATTCTAGAGGAGGCACACAGTTCTCGGTATTCAATTTATCCAGTTGCTACGAAGATGTATCGCGACCTGAGGCAGCATTATTGGTAGCGGGCAATGAAAAAGGACATAGTTGGGTATGTTGCGAGGTGTCTAAATTGCCAACAGGTTAAGTATGAGCACCGGAGGCCAGGAGGCCTACTCCAGTAGATGACTATACTTGAGTGGAAATGGGAGCGCATTACCATGAACTTCGTAGTTGGGTTTCCACAGACCTTACTGAAGTTTGATGCAGTTTGGGTCATTATCGACAGGTTGACCAAGTCGGCGCACTTTATTCCAGTTGTGACCATGTATATTTTAGAGAGGTTGGCTCAGATTTATATTCAGGAGATCGTTCAGTTGTATGGTGTGCCTGTTTCCCCATCATATCCGATAGAGGCCCTCTATTCACTTCACATTTCTAGAGAGAAGTACATAGTGAGTTTGCAACCCGAGTAGAGCTCAGCACGACTTTTCATCCGCAGACCGACGGGCAGTCGGAGCGGACATTTCAGATCTTGGAGGACATGCTCAGAGCATGTGTGATTGACTTTGGAGGGTGGTGGGATCGATTCTTGCCTTTGGCCGAGTTTGCTTACAATAACAGTTATCAGTCCAGCATCGAGATGGCTCCATTTGAGGCTTTATATGGTCGGCGATGACGATCGCCCAACAGATATATGGTACTGATTTGGTGAAGGATGCCTTGGAAAAGGTAAAGTTGATTCAGGAGAGGTCTTTGCACAGCACAATCCAGACAGAAGAAATAAGCGGATCAGAAGGCGTGTGATTTATCAGTTATGGTGGGCGACAAGGTTTTTTTGAAAGTCATGGCGATGAAGGGGATCATGAGGTTCGGGAAGAAGCGCATGTTTTGCCCAAGGTTTATAGGTCCATTTGAGGTGTTGAAACGAGTTGGGGAGGTTGCTTATGAGCTTGCCTTTCCTCCCAGTCTATCGGGAGTTCATCCGGTTTTCCACGTGTCTATGCTCTGGAGGTATCATGCCGACAGGTCACATCTGTTAAACTTCAGCACGGTTTAGCTAGATGAGAGACTGGGTTATGAGGAGGAGCCAGTTGCCATTGTTGACAGGCAGGTTTGCCAGTTGAGGTCCAAGAAGATTTCTGCAGTAAAAGATCATTGGAGGGGCCAACCAGTCGAGGAGGCGACTTGGGAGGCAGAGGAGGACATGCGAAGCAGATATCCACCCTTATTCAGCACTCCAGGTATGACTCTAGACCCGTTCGAGGAGGAATATTTTTTAAGAGGTGGAGAATGTAACGACCCAACCGGTTGTTTAGCTTTTTAGTACCCCCTTCCCCTAAATAAGACTCCCCGTATGTGCTCCTACTGTTTTATGACTTGCGGGGATGGTTAGTTCGGGATTTGGAAGGGTTTGGGTTAAAATCGGAACACTTAGTTCCTTAGGTTGGCCTTAAAAGGCTAAGTTTGATTTCGATCAATGTTTTGAGTAAACAACCTCGGAATTAGGATTTGACAGCTCTAATAGGTTCGTATGATAATTTCGAACTTGGGCGTATGTTCGGATTAGGTTTTGGATGACTCAGGAACGTTTCGGCGCCCAATATTGAAAGTTGGCATTTTGGGAGAATTTCGTAAGCTTGGGTTGAAGTGCATTTTTACGTTGTAGACGTCCGGTTGGGATTTAGAGACTGGGAATAGTTCTGTATGTTGATTCTGGACTTAGGAGCTTGTCCGGATGTGGATTTGGAGGTCCGTAGGTCATTTCGGGGTCATTTGGCAAAAGTTGGAAAATTTGAATGTTTTGGGAAGTTTGACCGAGAGTGGAATTTTTGATGATGAGTCCGGTTTCCGATTCCGGAAGTTAAAGTAGGTCCGTAATGTCATTTAGTACTTGTATGCAAAATTTGAGATCAATTGGACGTGATTTGATAGGAATTAGACGTGCGGATGTGTTTTTAGAAGTTTTGAGTTTTCATGATCTGATTCATGCCTTTTGGAGTCTGATTCGTGCTTTTAGATGTTATTCTGATGTTTCGATCGCGCAAGCAAGTGCGTATGATGTTTTTAGACTTGTGGGGACATTTGGAGTGAAGCCCCGAGGGCTCAGGTGAGTTTCAGACACGTTTGGATGGATGGGGAGACGTCAGTTTTCTGGTTTTTTTTTGCTGGTGTCTCAGGTATCGCAAATCCGAGATTTAATTTGTATTTGCGAGACAGGCTTCACAATTACGAAGAAGCCTGGCCAAGGCAGGACTCGCATTTGCGAGATTTCCAATCGCTTTTGCGATCAACCTCCCTTCGCATTTGCGATGTTGCGGTCGCAAATGCAACCTTGACATTGGGGGCTCATCTTCGTATTTGCGAACATTTTGTTGCAATTGCGACCTTCGCATTTGCGAACAAGGTGTCGCAATTGTGACACCTGCGACCTGTGCAACAACTTTTATTGTGGGACTTAGCCTTATTTTTCTCATTTCCCACTTGGTCTTAGACGATTTTGAGGGCATTTTTGGGACGGGTTTCATCAACATCAAGAGGTAACTGATCCCTATCAATTCTTTAGCTAAATACATGAATCATAAATAGATTTAACATGGAAAATGGTAGGATTTATGGGATTTTTGAGGAAAACATAGGGTTTGATAAAAATGGGGTTTAACCACGAAAATGATTGTGGAATGGGGTGAAAATTACATATTTATGTTCATGAGGTTATGGGTAACAAATTTGTTCAAAAATTCCGGAATCCGGGCACGTGGGCTCGCGGGTGAATTTTAGGAATTCTTCAATTAGGGTTGGGAAATCACTTTAAAGTTAGGATATGAACTTTTTAACATGTGTTGATTATTTTATATAACATTTGACTAGTTTCGAGTCGTTTGACACCGAGTTGAGGGTTTAAAGCACATTTGTGGACCGAAAGTGAACTTGAGAACGAGGTAAGTCTCTTTTCTAACCTTGTAAGAGGGAATTAACCCCATAGGTGAATTGAAGTAATATATGTTTCTATTTGTGGGGACTACGTACGGACGGGGTGACGAGAGTCCATGCGCAGCTACTAATTATGCTTATGTCCGGATAGTTTAGGACCCCAAATCATGTTATACTTACGATGTGTGCATCCAACTTGTTAATTTAAGTGCTTAAATCATATTGGAACTTGATAGAGAAAATGTAAAAGTTCGAATTTCATTTACTTGAGTTTTTGACGGGTTACTTGACGTTAATAAGAATTGGTGCTTCATTGAATATTAGCCTTTTAATAATCTTTGAATCGGGTGTTCATAATGTATTTTCTCTTCTTGTGGAGCGGGCCGAACGCCTCGGTAGTAGAATAGATGCATCTATGGTTCGTGCATTTCGACCCTCGGCAGTGCACAATATATATATGTTTATATTTTGGATCGGGCCGTACGACCTCGGCATAAGTCGTGCGTAATAATAGTTGGAGCCCAGTTACACTTGATGTTGTTTCAGTGACTTGAGAGGTTAACTTGTTAAAGGATGGAAACTGGTTGGGGATGTACTATTAGTGAAAGAGTTATTTATCAATTTCTTGTCATTGAGTTTTCAGCTTCATTTACGTAGCCCATGCTTAATTAAAATTTTGGTATTATATTATTGGCCCATAGTAAGTTTCGAAGTCGACCTTTCTTCACTACTTCTTCGAGGTTAGACTAGATACTTACTGGTTACAGGTTGTTTATGCACTCATGCTACACTTCTGCACTAATCATGCAGGATCTGAGGCAGGTGCATCTGTTTATCAGTCCGGCGCGCATCCTTGATTCCACGAGACTTTGCTGTGAGCTGCCTTCCGAGCTCGTTCTGCAGCACCCGAAGTCTTTCTTTTGCTTTTACTTTCTATCTATTTACCTTCCTATAGTAGTGTAGTATTTTTCTATATTCTACTAGTAGCTCATACACTTGTGACATCAGGTCTTGGAGATTATGCTAATAGACACATGATGCTTTTTTTTGGGATATTTAGTTATCTCATTTGCTCTTAAAATTATTTATCTCTCATATAATTAAATTTTTACTTCCTATATATGCACTAATTAAAAATCAGCTATTTTAAAAATGTTAAATGAATTAATCACACGGTTAGTTCACTGTTAGTTCGCCTAGCGGTAACGTTGGGCGTCCTTACGACCTATAGGAGAAATTGGATTGCGACAACTCCAATCTCTGTGGATACGATATTATGTTATACTATCTTTGACTAGCGAGCATAATTTCAGTGTGAGTTTTGCGCTCGTCAATTGAGCACCTGAAAACATGATAAAGTGTTGATATTAGACATTTGGTATTCTTTCTTTTCGAAAATTTTTAAAAAAATGGCTCTTGATTTTAGAACAGACTGAGTCTTTTATTGGAGCAGGTCATGTTTTAATTAATTGGGTCCTTTTAAGGGTCTTGTTCAGTATAACAAAGGTTTATATATGATACAAAATTTGAAGAAGGTGTAATGACCCAGCCGGTTATTTTGAGTATTTGCATTCCATTCAGCTATTTGAAGTCTTGAGCAGTATCATCTGATGTATTATGACTTGTGTGAATCGTTGGTTTTGGTTTTCACGTTATTCAGAATTGATTTGGAAGAATGATTCTCAACTGAGAAGCTTTAAGTTGGAAGAGTGGACCAAGTTTGACCTTTGATTATTTGACTCCGAATCAGAGTTTTAATGGTTTCGTTAGGTCTGGTTGATGATTTTTGACTCGAGCCTATGCCCGAATTTGCATTTGTATTTTTTTAGAAGGTTTCGGTACTAATTGGCAAAAATTTAAAATTTGAAGGTTTGGAATATTCATAAGTTTGACCGAGAATTGACTTTGATGATATCAGACTCGGATTGTAATTCCGAGAATCATAATAGCTTCGTTATGTCATTTGGGATTTGTGAGAAAATGAGTCCATTCCGAGTTGATTTGCTATGATTTGGCACGAGTTTTGGAAGTTGAAAGTTCAAAAGTTCATTAACTCGATTTGAGGCGCGATTCGTGATTTTGATGTTGTTATGCGTTATTTGAAGCCTCAAGTAAGTTCGTGTTATGTTATGGCTTGTTGGAATGTTCGGACCGGGATCCCTAGGGGCTCGGGCTTGATTCAGATTGTTTTCGGACCATTTCTCTTCATTTTGGTGTTGATACCCAATTTTTCCATCTTGTTTTTATGAATGTCATATATGCTTTTAAATAGCATTCCTGCATCATCACCAATTTACAAGAATCATACAGGTATTTTTTATAATTTTTCATAATTTTTAAAGCTTTAAAATTAATTTCTTGCATTTAAATTATTTGAATATGTACTAATTACCCCTTTAAAATATTATTGTGATGACTTATTTGCACCCACGTATATTTTTCATGATATTCTACTTTGTTTTATACAATTATATTTGTATTTCTAAGGCAATTTACATAATTTTGCAATAACGACCTGTATTCTATACATAATTGTACTTATTATATTATTTATATTAAAATAATATTTTTTATATTTTTATTATGTTAAGCTATTATTTTCAAGTGTTTTACTGCATAAATAATATTTTTATTATTGACTAGTCATTTTTATAATTTATTTTTAATGTATTTCGTATATTCAATTTATAGCCCAACATAGGGCTAATTTCGGACTAAATTTGGTCCAAGTTATTATCCCAATACCTCTATAGCCCAAACCAAGCATCTCTTTTAATGAACTCGGTCGCGACCCGTTTAAACGGCCCACCCCATTCCCTTATAGATCCTGGCTGTTGATCTCAAATGATTGAACGGCCCATAATAAATTCCTACCTTTCCTTATATCCCCTCACCCCAGACTATAATCCCATTCTCACACTTCAGTCGATCCTAAATCCTCTCTACTCTCTTCTTCTCTAAGGAAACCCTAGCAGCCATATCCCTTAATACTCTCCGATTCCGGCCTTAATATGGAACCCCTAAATGATTTCCGTTCCATGTATGTTCTGTCACCTTTTTACTTACACGATTTTGGTATCACCTAGCACTTGCTTATGTTTGGAAAGCACCAGGCCCTGAGTTATGTGCAATCATCTTCAATCTTCAAGATCTAGACGGTATTTCGTCTATATACGTTCATGTCAAGGTGATATGAGGCCGATTCACCAAGATCTTTGGTCGGTTCTTTGATTTCCGTCGAACTAGGGTTTGAATTTTTTTTTTTTCCTTACTGGTTCTATTATCGATTGCATGTTATATTTTCTTTCCTTATTTGTGTTTGGGTAACTATTTTCCATGTTTGTGTGTTCGATTTCTGCGACTATATAACCCCTCCCCAATTTCCCCCTTGAACAAAGCTTAATCGCTGAAACTACTACTGTTCTCTTATTCTTTCTTGTCTTATACTACTTTTTTGAGGCCCAATATTTTGGTTGGTTGAAAGCCAAGGCCATCGAAATTTGATTATCGAACCTTTCTGAGTGTGAGCACTGCACGGGGTTCATTTGAAACCCTTGGGAACTCTAACGCATTGAGATTCCTGGGTTCTACTGTTCGTTTAGCTATTCACATTGGAGTGTTACTGAAATTATTCCTCTTGTTTACTTGTTCATTCATCTGTAACTGGTAGGTATCTATGACTCTTGCAATTTCATTTCTTTTCATTTAAATTCCTGCTCTGCATATCTGTGTCTCTTAGAATATTTATGAACCAACATGCCATTATATGCTTTGAAGCTCTTCTTGAGGCTCTATATCTTCTAGTAGTCCAACTTGCCTATTTGTTGCCTTGATTCTGCCTTCTTAAGCCTGCTTGCTAATGTATGTGCTCGAATGCTTATTACAGTTGCTTATTCTGAGTTTGGTTTCTTGCCTTGTTTTGTACTCTTTTGATGAATCAAGTCATGCCCAGAACCTGTTCTAATTCTTGAGTCATCCATGCGCAACTTGATACTTTTCTAGAAGTAACTCCTGATCATGTTATTAGCCCAGGCATGCTTTCCCTGCTACTTGTGATCTAATGCTCATTCCCTGCCTTGTTCTGTACCTTTGTGATGAATCTATGCATGTGTTTCAGACCTTGTTAAGTCATTTCTGTCCAACCTATTAAGTTCTTGATGTTGTACTAATTAGCTAAGGCCTGATTTCGATGTCATTTAAGTTCTAATGTATGCTTTGACTTATGCAATCCTGTTTGAGACTTTAGGGAAACCTCATGTCTAGCCTCTTCCCCCCATATGTGATTAAATAGAATCCTCCTAGATAATATTTTGATATCAACTTTAAGTTTCAACGTGTTGACAGTTTCAAATTTGTGAGGCTTCACCAAAAAAATTATATCTTGGTGTAGGAATATTGAAATCATAAACTGTTTGATTTTTTGGAACCCAAACTTCATAATCTAAAACATATCCAAAATCTAGAATCTAGCACTTTCAGAATATTCCCAGATAGTATTTTAAGATCAACTTTAAATTTGACATGTTGACAGTTTCAAATTTGTGAGGCTTTACCAAAATAATTTATATCTTAGTGTAATAACATGTAAATCATGAACCGTTTGATTTTTCAGAAACCAGATTTCATAGTCTAAAACATATCCAAAATTTAGATTCTAATATCTTATGGATAGTTTCAGATAATATTTTGAAATCAATGTGAGGTTCTGACACAAACAATTCTAGATTTGCACGACTTAACCAAAACTTTTATATCTCGATGTAGAAATGTCAGAATCTCGAACTGTTTGATTCCTTGGAAGCTAAACTTCAAAATCTAAAACATACCTTAAATAAAAATTTAATACCTTAAGGATAGTTTCATATAATATTTCAAATCAACGTTAAATTCTGACATGCCAACGATTTCAAACTTGCGCGACTTCACCAAAACTTTTATGTCTTGGTATGGAAGCCTCGAGATCACAAGATGTTTTGTTTGCTAGAAATAGGAATTCAAGAGCTTTATTCTCACCAAATATCTTGCGTTCAAGTCTCACTGGATATGAAACGCCGTGTCAGGTAATCTTCCTTCTTATACTTGTGTTCCGTTTTTGATGCCTCTCTTACTTTCCTCTTTTTTTAAGGCAGAGAGAAAAATTAAAAACTAACAAACTTGAAGGTTTGGCAAGCATGAATACATAGATAATCCCCGGACTTCAATGCAAATATTTTGTATCCCCCTAAAAGATTATAATCGTCTCATTGAAGACACCGATTTACCATGGAGGCTTTCCCCCTTTAAATCATATGAGATCCACAATTTAACAAAAGAATGATATTTCAATCTGATTTTGCAAGTGCTAATTGAGTGGATTATATTCCATCATGCTTCATTCGAACAACTGTTGGGGCAATATGTATCTTTTGAACTCATGCAAATGAACTTAGAATGAAAGTCTAAGCTGCCTACGTACCTCGGTGAAGAGGATCAAGTCATACTTGTAGTTCAGAATGGGTCAGTTTTTTTATTTTTTAGTTTTTATGTCCTAACTTTTGTCTAGTACGCCTCTTTCAAGGTTTTCATTCTAACGGACCTTTTTTTTTTGGGCCGTTTGTAGTTTATACTCTTGCTTGCCAGGAGTAACGTGCAGTTTATGCTATTACGTTAAGGAGCGTATCTTCTTTCAAGGATAGTACTTCTTTAAGAATTTTCCATTGATAGGATTGATTCTCAAGCCTTCTAATCAACTAGCTTGCAAGCCCTACTTGAATAAGCTTCTTGCACAACAATTGCCCATCCCATTTTGAAGTGAACTTCCCTCCAGATTTTTGTGGGATCTGTAATGAGTCTTCGTACGGCAAGGACTTGATCTCTTACTTGAAAGGATCACAAGAGAACTCTTTTATTGAAGGCGCGAGACAGTCGATATTGATAACACTCAAGACTCTGTTGTGCATCCAACCTCTTCTCATCAAAAGCCTCCAACTCTACTAATAGAAATCGAGCATTTTCTTCATTATTGATCCCTTATTGAATAACTTATCGCAATGAAGGTATTTTATGCTTGAGTGGCAAAACGGCTTCGACTCCATAGACGAGCGAAAAAGGTGTTGCTTGTGCTGGTGCAGTGAGTTGTCCTGTATGCCCATAGAGCTTCTTCCATACGGTCATTCCAATCTCATTTGGATTTGGAGACAACTTTCTTCAACAAATTGCATAGAGTCTTATTGAATGCCCCAGCTAGACCATTGGCGGCAGCATTGTACATAGAAGAGTTATGTTGCTTGAAGCCAAAGAGATCGCAAATATTGTTCATCCACTTATTGTCAAATGGCTTGCCATTATCCCTTATTATGTAACGAGAAATTCCAAAGCATTAGATGACATTTACTCGAATGAAGTTTGCAACATTCTCCTTCTTTACTTCCTTGAGAGCAACAACTTCCGCCCATTTTTAGAAGTAATTGGTTGCAACCAAGATATAAAAAATGTCCACTAGAAGATTTTGCTAGCGGTCCAATAAAATTGAATCCCCAAGTGTCGAATTGCCACGATGCAACAGTTGGATATAGCACATCAGGAGGTTGATGAAAAATATTTGTGTGGAACTAGATAGCCTTACATTTTCGAGCATAGTCCAAGCAATCTTTTACCATCATTGGCAAATAATATCCCATCCTTTTTATTTGAAAATGGAGCTTTGGTCCAGATTGATGTGATCCACATACCCCAAAATGTGCTTCTTGCAAAGCTTGTAGTGCTTCATCTTCCCCTAAGCATCGCAAGAGTACTCCCTCGATTGATATTTTGTATAGAGCATCCTTGCAGTAAAGGAAACGTGGTGCGCAGCAATGGATTTCAATCCTTCTTCTCGGATTTTTGGAAGTATCCCATAGCTCAAGTATTCAATGGTGAGTTGTCACCAATCTTCCTTCTCAGCTTCATAAACAGTGACAAGATGCTCGAGTTCTTTTTCTTTACTCTCACCACATTTGGCGGCGTTACTACCCATTTTTGGCAGATAGTAACTTGTGCTTGGTCAGACATAGTTACTGATGAAGCTAGAGCAACTAAAACATCAGCCTTCTTGTTTTCTTTCCTAGCCACATGTTGAATTGTCATGTCACCAACCCATCCCATTGAATTTTTAGCATAATCATGATATGGGCGTAGTTTATGTTTCTTGACCTCGCAACTACCTAAAAGCCGGTTAATCACCAACTGGGAGTCACCAAAAAACTGTAATTGCAATCGCCTCATATCGATAGCTATTTCAAGCCCAAGTATTAGTGCTTGATACTCAACAACGTTGTTGAAGCGGAGTTGCATCAACGTAAAAGAGTAGGGTAAAACCTCACCTTGAGAAGTGACAAATACTACGCCAGCACTAGCTCCTACGTGATGTACAGTACCATCAAATTACATCTTCCATGGAGGTTGAAATTCAATAAAATTGCATCCTTATCAGGTAGTTCCTCAGTTAGCTCCCAATTATGAGGATGATCTGCCAAGAAGTCCACTAACACTTGTCCTTTATAGCCTTCTGAAAGATGTACACAATTTCAAACTGTTGAAAGTGAAGGTACCACCTAGCTAATCGATCTCTAAGGACTGGTTTTGACATTACAAACTTGATGGGATTTGCTCTGAAACAAGACGAACGACATGAGCTTGAAAGTAGTGCTTCAACTTTTGAATTGAGAAGACTAGCGCCAAGCACAACTTCTTAATTGGCGAATAATTCAGATCATTTGGTGTCATCATTTTGCTCAAGTAGTAAAGGAGTTTTCTTTCCCCTAAATATTTTCTTGGGCCAACAGCTCTCCAACAGATCTTTCTTGTGCCGCAATATACAGTATAATTGGCTTTCCGGGTACAGGGGCCGCTAAAACTATAGGCTTTATCAAGTAGGATTTAATGCTCTTAAAGGAATTGCTACATGATTTTTCCCACTTGAAAGGGACACTCTTCTTCATAAGGTGGCTGAATGGTTGGCATCTCCCAACTAGGTTCGAGATGAATCTCTTAAGATAAGCTAGCTTTCCCTGCAAACTTTTCAATTCATGAATATCCCCAGGCTCGAGCATTTTTAAGATTGCATCAACCTTGGCTTGATCAATTTTGATTCCTCAATTTCGAACAATAAAGCCAAGGAACTTGCCAGAAGTAACTCCAAAAGCACATTTCAATGGATTCATTCTAAGTTGATATCTCCGGAGTAGCTAGAAAACCATCTTCAAGTCTCGCAAGTGGTCATTCCCCTTTTTTGCTTTCACCACCAAGTCATCCACATAGTATTCAACATTCTTATGAAGGAGTTCATCAAAGATATTTAGCATATCCCTTTGATATGTGGCGTCAACACTCTTTAAGCCAGATGGTGTTACTTTGTAGAAATAAATGCCCTTCGGGGTGCGGAATGCAGTAAGCTCTTCATCTTTTGGAGACATGCGAATTTGGTTATATCTAGATGAATTGTCCATAAAAGAAATTGTCTCATAACCAGTAGTAGCATCGATCATCAGTTATGGAATAGGAAGCGGGAATTCATTTTTGGGACACGCATTGTTGAGATCCCTGAAGTTAACGCACACTCGAATCTGGCTAATCTTCTTCCTTACAGGGAATATACTTGAAACCCATGTTGGGTATTAACTTCATGAATAAAGCAAGCTTCGATGAGTTTGTTAACTTCAATTTCAATCAAGGGAACCAAGTCCGGCCTAAGGTGCCTTTGTGTCACGACCCTAGTTTACCACTATAGGATGTCGTGATGGCACCTAGTCTCTAAGACTAGGTAAGCCTAACATGAATTGAGAAATAGCGAAAATAATACTAAAACTTCAAATTAAACTTCTACACTATTATAATAAACTCAACAGTACAATAGCCAACACCTCCCCAAAACTTGGTGGAACAGAGTTATAAGCTCTACAAGAAAGTATACAATAATGTTTGAAACAAGAAGTAAACAGTAATATGTCTAAAAGAGAAGGTGACTCTGAGGCCGACGAATGTTGAGCAGGTATATCTTGAAGTCTCCAGAAGCAGCTACTCAAGCAACCTCTAGCATCCGGCACAAGAAGACGTACCTGGATCTGCACAAAAATGTGCATAAGCATAGTATGAGTACACCATAATGGTACCCAGTAAGTATCAAACCTAACCTCGGTAGCGTTGTGACGGGACCAGGTCAAGACACCTACTAGGACATAATAAATAGATCGAATTACAATAATGAGAAGTAATGGAAAGCGGAGAAATAAGTAACATGAAGCAAGTTAATAACATAGACTAATGAAAGGATTGTAAGCATAGAGATAACATAGAGAAAGCGATTGAAGAGAACTAGTATGATCATATACAGACAATAACTGATAGAACAAGGAAGAGCAAAACAACAAGAAGTGTTCCACCAATAACTCTTTGCAACATGAGATAAACAACAAGAATCACAACGAGGTACCGTCTCGTGTACAATAAGAATCACAACCAAGGTACCGCCACGTATATAACAAGAATCTCAACCGAGGTACCGCCTCGTATTTACATTTCTCAATTTCAATCATAATATTTCCATATATCGCCGCCTGAGCCCTACATTTAAATAGTTTTGAAAATATTTTTCCTGAAATAGCTACATGCACTTTAGCCCACCTTACGAAGCCGCGTGGCTTCACATAATTCCCTAACAAGCAACATGCACGTAAGTCCCACCTTATGTCGCCGCATGCACATTAACCGCTATCCTTATACCGCTGCATGCGCATCAATATCACATCACAATAACAACTCGCACCACAAGTGCCCATATACCACAACTTGTTAGTAATCAACAACATCAACGTTTCCAAAATAATAGCCCATGACTCAACCACAATGTGTACAAGAATATCAACAATAACAATGAATGTAAATTTCTCAACAAGAAAGATATCTCAACAATTAACACTTCGCCTCAATATGATAACGGCTTTCACAAATTCAACACCAATAACTCAACAATGAGAAATAAATGTGTAACCACAATATTAAATAGGAATAACTCACAATGGAAGAGATAACATGTAACAGTGACGTCAAATAAGGATAATCAACAATGAAAGGGATACCATCTCACAATGACTTCAAATAATAATAAATCAATAATGGAAGAGACAACATGTAA
The DNA here is from genome assembly GCA_002018475.1 of Nicotiana obtusifolia. Taxonomy (NCBI): domain Eukaryota; kingdom Viridiplantae; phylum Streptophyta; class Magnoliopsida; order Solanales; family Solanaceae; genus Nicotiana; species Nicotiana obtusifolia. Next base: position 44,410 of record MCJB01031428.1, read on the forward strand.
CAATGACTTCAAATAATGATAAATCAACAATGGAAGAGATAACATGTAACAATAAACGACAAATTCAACTAAAGCATAAGAGCAAAATATCTAAGTAAGATATAGAACAAGTGTTAACAAAGTCATTTAAGGAATGTAAGGGTAGACTAATACAAATAGGAGTAGATTGACTATGAGAATTTGGAACGTGATATAACAATTCAATTAAAGTATGAAAAGAGTCTAAGTAGCCTAAATTGGTCAAATACCACATATAACCCGTGTATCCACTCCTCACCTTGCGTACATGAATTTCACATAACACAAATGACACAATCAATTCCAAATTCTAAGGGGTAGTTTCCCCACACAAAGTTAGGCAACACACTTACCTCAACTAGGCCAACTCAACCCTCGAAAATAGCTTTTTCCCTAAAATTCGCCTCCACACGGCTCAAATCTAAGCAAAATCGACTTAATGTCATTAAACAATGCAACGAAAATCAATTACAATAGATAAAGCTATAATCTTTACATTTTTCCTAAAAAGTCAAAAAAAGTCAACCCGAGGCTCGCCCGATCAAAACCTTGGTCCAAGGGTAGATTCCGACTACCCATAACCCACGAGTTCATATATGTGATTAGTTTCAAAATTAGAGTCCGAACGACTGTCAAAACTAAAATTCTTATTTTTCAAAAACTTGATAAAGTTTCACAAATTTTTACTTTGATTCACATTATTTTGATGTTAAATCTAAGATATATTGATGAAAATATAGTTGGAAATAGATTAGAATCACTTACCCAAAGTTTGTAGATAAAAATCCCGTCTCCAAATCGCCTCCTACCGAGTCTAGGGGTTCTAAAATGAGAGAATATGAGATGAAATTGCGACTTCCAGCCCTTTTGATCAGCTACAAATGTCGCAGTTGTGACATGGGTTTGCAATTGCAAACCCTCGCAGTAGCAAAATATTCCTTGCAAATGCAACCACTGACAGTCCTATGAGGAGGTCGTAATTGCGACTCTGGCTTCACATTTGCAAAGCCTGTCTCCATCGCAAATGCGACTATTTTGTCTCAAATGCGAACTACCCGTCTACTTGAGCTGCTTCGCAGTTGCGATACCTGAAGCCCCCTGCTAAGCTCGCAATTGCGAACCTAGTGTTCTCAAATGCGACACTAGAGGTTGATGCACACCAGATCATGTTTTTCAGTCCAAAACATTCAGTAACATGTCTGAAACTCATCCGAGCTATCGGGGCTCAAAACCAAACATCCAAAGAAGTATAAAAACATCATACGAACTCACCCGCGTGATCAAAACACAAAAATAACATCTAAAACTACTGATCGAACACTAAAACACATATGTTTCAAAGTAAAATTCAAGAACTACCAGAATTGCAACTAAGCTTCTGAATCCTATTCAATTCAAATCCAAATGATACTAAATTTTTGCTGACAAGTTCTAAATAGCATAACAGGCCTATTCCATGTCCCAAAATCAAATTATGATATCGATAAATAAAAGTCAACCTAAGGTCCCAAATTTTGGCAAAACAACACGAAACAACCTACAGACTTTCGAAATCAATTCAAGGCATACGTCCAAGTCCGAAATGACGATAGAATGCTTTTGCAGCCATCAAAATACCATTCTAGGGTCATTTTCACAAAAGTCAATGTTTGGTCAACATTTCTAATTTAAGCTTCTTAGTCAAGAAACAAAGGGTCCAAATCCACCAGAAACTTCCCGGAACAAAACTAATCAATCCCGTAAATCATAAAGTCATAAACACACATGTGTGAAGCATCAAAATAGGAAACAGGGCGCAATTTCACAAAACGACCGGTCGGGTAGTCACACTTTGAACTTGCTTAACATGACGAGCACCATTCTTGACTGCAACGTGATGGATTACTACTTTTGGGTCCAAAACAGGAATCTCTCTATAAATCAAAGCAAATACATCCCTATACTCCTTGAGTAACTCAATATAAGTGCTTTCTTCATCGACTGCTAGTGAAATGGGCTTCGGTTCTTCATTAGTGGTAAGGTTTACTTCTTTCAAAGCATCAATTGTTGTCTTTACTCCTTCCTCAAGTTCAGGCAAAGTATCTTTTGAATCTTCATCTTCTTGAGGGCCCCATCGTTGAAGGATATGTGATAACACGATAAAACATCCTCCAATTTCTTGCCGTCCTCCATTAGAGATGAAATACCATGCTCGCCTTGTGCAGTAACATTATACGAAGAACCCACACTTTCTTCATCTTCATCACGTTCCTTAGTGTAGACCACAGTGTATGGATTTACCTTCAGTACTTCTTTACATGAAACCACAAGTTTTATTTGTCGCCTCATTTTAGAAGGAATCAAACTTTGGAAATCCTTAGAGATCTTCTAGATTCTGGGCGAATAGGGTGTTCTTATTCCTTGATAATCTCTTTGGAATTTGTTCTTCTTCTTTGGTGGACCTAATATCTCAAATACAGAAGTCCTCATAATTGATTTTCGAAGTCTATCAAAGACAGAAGGCTTATTGGAAGTGGCAGGTTCATCTTTTGTAGTGGTATGATTATATCTTGTCCTTCTTATGGAGATGTGCACTAGTGAGGGTTGTTTATATCACAAACCTTCACGTGGTTACCTCATAATAGCTTCTGATGGAAAGTTTCCTAATTTTGATGGCTCATTGGATTATATCCAGTTTTTGCAAATAGCCTATAAGTATTAGGATCAAAACCTTCATTTGTACGCTTTGTAGGGGGTGCCACATTTTGCAAATGATTTTGGGCCACAAACCCTCTGAGTAGCGTTGCGAACATCTATACTACCTCAATTCTTTTAATCGAAAGAGTTACCCCCCTTAGCATATGGTCTTATCCAATAAATCTTTATAGATAGAGCCAATCATTAATTCCCATTCACACCTCAATTCAAGGTTATGAAACGGTCGATTGCAATAATGGTATCCAACAAGAGTCGGGATCGATTTTCATAGAGAGCTATATATTGGAGTTAGGAGTATATATTATAGTATGTGAGTTTGACTATCTCAATTTACACTTCCGCAAATTTGGGTTGTTTCTATGTCTAATTTAAATCTAAGATTGAAAAGTTGAGAAATAAAACTAAGAGAATTATTTTTCTTGTTTTTTAGGTTTTGTAAAAAGCCTAGGCTATGACCATCACCTAGGTGGTTGCCTAATGGGATATAAACCTTAATGCTTGTTTTATTGACCGGGGTGTATTATAGCTATCAGCACTCAATACCTCTCGATTAGAGACTGAATTTGTCCAATTTGGCTTTCTCAAGTCCAAATGGGTATTGCACAAAACGGTTGATAAAAGCTCAAGTCGGGTTATTACAATATCTAGGTTGACCCCTTTAATTGGGATTATCAATATCTCGATTGACCCAATTCCTTGTTAACCAAGTTTTCCTAGACTAAGTCTCTCTTTCTCAAGTAGAGACCAGGTCAAATAGGCAAGAACTGATGTTTCCAACCATTAATTCCACAAATTAAAGCATGAACAAGGCTAAATAATAAACACCCAACCATAAACAAGCATTAAGTTAAACACCCATAAGGTTTACCCTCTGGGGTTGGGTCACAACCCTAGTAAAAATCTAGCTACTCATGCTTAAAATTGAAAAAAAAAGAAAGAAGAAGAACAAATGCTAATTAAACTCATATTGCAAAATTAAAATGGTAAAATCTATGTTAAAATATCCCAAAATATGAAAAACTACTAAAAGAAGTAAAGAGAAATGGATACTGTAGCAGCTGATGTCAAAGACCTAAAATTATGAAACTCGTCTATTTATACAGGGCTTGAAATTTCGGACAAAAATGCCCTTTAAGCAGTTCTGCGGCCGCACAATTCCATGTGCAGTCCGCAGATTTCTTCAACTTATCAGGAACTGGAGGTTTGCGGGTGCATAATTATGATATGCGGCCGCAAGGCATCCTTTTTGCAGTCTGCACTTTCATATCTGCTACAGCAACTGGGTCTTCTGCGGTTCGCATTTTTACACCCTGCGGCTGCAAGGTGCTTTTTTTGCAGACGCACAATTCCTGTGCGGTCTGCACTTCTGAGGGACTTGAAATGCACATTCTCTGAACTTTGTTCCTAGCCATCGTTTGCGTCCGCACAATTCATGTGCAGACCGCACTTTGCACAAAGGTCTGCTGGCCTTTCCTTCATCGTCTGTAGTCGCAGATGATATTCTGCGGTCCGCACTTGTGAGCTTCTGTGCTTTTTATGGCCTTGAGTTTAGATTACTCCTTTTTGAGTTGGATTTCATCTAGGGAGTCCATCTTCCAATATTCCTGCAATTTAGCATATTTTATCAGTTTTTGAGAACACAATTAAATGCTTTCGGACTAAAACAAAAGCTAAAATGCGCTAATAAGTAGTCAAAATCATCACTTATCAACTCCCCCATACTTAAGTTTTTGCTTGTCCTCAAGCAAATAGATTAATTCCTACCTCCACAAGTTAAAGGCCATTCCAGCTAATTAAAAGTGAGTCATTCACACATCAATTGGGACCAACAATTACCCATACCACTTATGTATTATCAACAAGGCAACCAGTTAAACTTTTATGCACATATAGTTCTAATGTGACACCTGAGCATTAAGAGTTGACTTTATTCATCAAGGAAGCTCGCTCTTTCATATAGGTCATTGTGGATCCCAAACTCCTCCTCTACTCTCCGTTTTCCTATCTCGTTTATGAATTTTAACACTCAATCCAAAGATTTGCCAAAGGTTCACTCATCTCTGTCAAGAGAATGTCGCAAGTATGAAGTACCATAGGCTCGCCCCTCATGTAGATTGCCACTAATATAAGCTCACTCGGCTTGAAATCACGTAGGGCTTTTTCGGAATGCAATGAAGGCTTTTGGACTAAGGTTGGATATGCTATGATAGAGCAGGTTCATCTTTACTTAAGCACTCCATTTTTTGTTCTCGACTCATGGTTTACAATTCTTTGAGGAATTTTCTTTTCCTAGGGGGGATTAGAGAGACTTAGCATCACTCTTACTTGATCATGACATTCATTTTCTCCCTTTTTGATTTCTCCACGTTTTGCAGCATTACTTTTCTTTGAATCCCATCAACTCTTCCACTTATTCACTTTCTTTTTGCATTTTTCTTTTTTTTCTTTCCTTTTCTTGCCTTTCCTTGTATTCATTTCTTTTCTCTTTTTGTTCCTTGATACCTCTTTCAAGTTCCTTGTCTCTCCTCCAAAGTTACGTTTTTAGCCAATTGTTTCACAAGAGTTCTAATGAAAGCTAGGGTGCCAAGAGAGGGTCACGACAAAACGGGTAAAGGCTTGTAACATGGTTATCAAATGAGATTGGTTCGAGGTTCAAATGGGTTGACTAGGGATAACAACATTGGTGGGCAATGGAAAACATCAAGTGGGTCAATGAGAGCCTACAATCACTTCTCAAGCCAAGCAAAACTTAAGATTCGCCTTGAAACACATTCAGGGCAAGTTCTAGACCTTTCGCGCGGGTACTTGGAGTTGCAACAAAAACATCTCAGCTCTCACGCAAATGGATTGTTAAAGAGGATAGAGTCGAGGGCCCACAACGACCATATTCAAGATTGAAAATAACTATGGTTCGATTAAACCACTTGATGATTGCCTAAGTCAATACAAGAGTCACAATGTCACTAATTAGAGCTATTTCTTTACCCAAAAATCTTGTTTTTAACCATAAGCACATAGTTAAGTGTGTTGGTACCACGTGAAGCATGTTTGACTCTTTGAGCATGACTTAATTAGGTCTTTTATTCAATACTACTACTATTATTACCTAAACACCAAAAATGGACTCAATCCCTTAAGAAGGTTATCACGCCATCCATCGTTGGGAAGAGTCACCCGGTTCAGACAAAGACTACCTTTGGAAAGAACCGTGGCATTAAGAAAACCAAAGGCTTATTATCCACTAAAATATAAAAAGAAGCTATTAAATCAAAAAGAAGCTACTAATTCAAAAAAAAAAAACATAAAGATAAAGAAGCTATAAAGCAAAAAACTATTGAAAGAGTAACAAATATACATAATGAGAGAGAAGAGAGAATATATACAGAATAAGGAAAAAAAGGAAAATACTGTCAGTTACTACAAACCAATTTTTCTTAAAATCATCAAAATATATCAAATAAACTCCACCCCCCCCC